>OOFE01027541.1:0-25891 GCA_900323365.1 Monocentris japonica | reverse complement strand
CCTCACCCTCTTTCGCCTCATGACCCAAGACTTCTGGGAGAATCTCTACATGCTGGTAAAGCAGTGTCTTTTTTTCCTCCATCTATCTGTCTCTTCTCTTCAGTCTCATATAGTTAAAAAGGCAGGACTGCATATGGCATTACAACAAAACCTATAGATGCAGGCTTTGGCCCTTTGTTTACACCTGTTCCAGGGGCCTATTTTAAATTCAGTAAGCCTCTTCAGTCCTCAGCAACTATACCGGAAAGTGAAACATTCCCTAAGCAGGACTGATGATTTTGTCCTCCCTACATCATAAAAAAAAAAATTACATCATCATCGTAATTCCTGAATGAATCAGCAAAGTGCCTCTCAGCAGCTCTCTCCCACTCAGTTCATTTGCCCTCTGAATGAAAGGGAAGGAAGGAAGCCTGGTCACAAATAGCTAGAAGTGTGTGACAAGCCAGTTTCTGTCAGTAACGCGTCTTTCTTTTAATCTGAAGCCTCAGTTGTGGTCCAGGAGTTTACATTTGTATCACATGATGAAGTTGCAGCTGCATGTGAAATCTAAGCAGTCCCACATTTAGCAGTGTCATCAATGAACTAGAGGTGAAGTGAACTAATAAACAGTGTCTATGTATAGAGTATCTCTATTATGTATCTAAGGACATCAGTCTGAGGGTCTGTTGCTCGCTATTTTGTCAGTACTACTCAGTTTCTATTTGTTAAGTCAATTAATGAGTCAACCATATATATACCTTCAGCAGAGTCATGCTCTTTTACCCAAACATGTTTTGTCCATTTAACCAGGTAGACAAGAGTGTGTTTGTAGAAGAGAACAACTCTCTTTCTTCTGTCTCTTTCTGCTGCTGTTCACAAATGCCCACACACGCACATATAACAAACATACAGACGCACACAGTCACATACCAATAACTATTATCTTTAACTGCACTAAAATGACTGCACTAACATTTCGTCTCTGATCCTGCAGACCCACACCACCCCAGCCATAATAGATTCACTTCACGTGGCAAATAACCCAGTCACTGTTTTAGTTTGTGTGTGTGTGTGTGTGTGTGTGTGTGTGTTTGTGTGTGGTTAAACTGGGAGCCCCTGCACTCTGGCAGCTTCCATCCCTTTCCTGGAGAAAGCCATGGAGTGGATATAAAAGCACTGGCAATGCTGACACAACAGACATACACACTGTTCTGGCAGAATAACAAAGTACTGCAGAAAAAACTTCATCATGAAAATAAAAAGTTTTGCCAAGATGTATTCAATTTAAATCCAAATAATAAGAGGATATGTCTTTTTTTAAGACATTATCTTACATATGACCTCACTCTTTGCTTCATTCTCATTCCCTTCTCTCTGTGTGTCTGTTAGACTCTGCGAGCTGCAGGGAAGACCTACATGATCTTCTTTGTGCTGGTGATCTTCGTGGGCTCCTTTTACCTGGTGAATCTCATCTTAGCTGTGGTGGCCATGGCTTATGAAGAGCAGAACCAGGCCACTATGGAGGAGGCTGAGCAGAAAGAGGCTGAGTTCAAGGCTATGCTGGAGCAGCTCAAGAGACAGCAGGAGGAGACTCAGGTCAGTCTTACACACACACACATTTACACACACTTATGGATGCTTATTACACATTTTTCACATTTTTTGGTCTTAATGTGCCTTTCTGGCCTTTTTTGTTTTCCTACCTCATTCCCCCAGGCTGCTGCTATGGCAACATCTGCGGGCACGGTGTCGGAGGCTGCATTAGAGGATGAAGGAGGGGGGCACTTGTCCCGTAGCTCCTCTGAGGTCTCCAAGCTGAGCTCCAAGAGCGCCAAGGAGCGACGCAACCGCAAGAAGAAATCACGTCAGAAAGAGCAGGAGAAAGAGAAGGGCGACAGCGAGAAGGTCGTCAAGTCTGAGTCGGATGACGGCAGCAAGAGAAGCACCATCCGTTTCCCAGGAAGCCGGCTGGGGAGGAAGACATCTATCATGAACCAGGTGAAGTTAGCACAAAACTCTCTGTCTCATGCACACTGTGCATGATCATTTTGAGATATCGTCCAGATATTATTATTTTAGGAACGGTGGCTGATTATAATAAAGGCTGTTTTTATTCATCTATGTTTCTCTAATCTGGACAGTGCATTATGGGAAGACACAGGCAAACATTCACATACAGCGCCTGCAAAGAGCAGCCAGTACAACTCAGTGGGAACAGTGCCCTACCTACCTTCTCTCTCCATACCTACCCTTCTCCCATACCGTCTCTGCACCAACAGAGAAAACTTTGTAATGCCTACAGTGCAAAAAATATGCTGGCCAATGGATAGATTGTCAAGACAAATTATGTGTTGAAAATAACTTTCATCATAGTGAGCGCTAGTTGTTTCCCCCATAACCAAATGAGATAAGCTTTAAAGTAAAACTAAACTATAATATTGATTAGAGAACAGAACAAAACACTGGCTATGTTCCAATTCAAAAAATCCCTCAAGCATGAATTGCGCTGAAATTAGTTGTGTTCTAGTCTCTTATTCATTAGTGCACAATGTGCCAGTAGAAGGTGTTGTTTTTTTCACAGACATGCTGAACTCTCATTCGACAGGTACTAGGCCAAATACAAATGACAAGGAAACAGTAATAAATGAATTAACAGTTGGTTGTGGGGGAGATGACCCTGATAGTCTCAGTGTCTGTATGTTACACTCATCACACACAACAGCCAGTAATCTGTGTGGTAGGCAGAGAAACACAATATTTTACGGTGTACTGTATTATCAAAAATGGATGAAACTTTGTTTTGTCAATGGGCCCTCATCTGATGTAAGCATTTCCCATTTCTCATTTCTTTATCTCTCTAACCTCTGGTTCTTCCATATCCACCCCGTCACTCCTCCATTTCCTTTATTTGCCCTCCTCACCTTGTCTCTCCTCCCTTTACACATCTGTCAACCCACTTCTACTGTTTTTCATCACTCCCCCAATCTCGCTCTCCTTCTACAGTCGCTACTCAGCATCCCAGGCTCGCCCTTCATGTCGCGTCACAACAGCCGCAGCAGCATCTTCAGCTTCAAAGGCCGCTCCAAGGACGTGGGCTCGGAGAACGAGTTTGCCGACGATGAGCACAGCACAGTGGAGGAGAGTGAGGACCGCCGGGGCTCCCTGTTCATCCCTTACCGCCGCAACAGCTACAGTGGATACAGCCAAGGTTCATCCCGCATCCACCCGCTAGCACCCCACTCTGGAGGGAAGAGGAACAGCACGGTGGACTGCAATGGCGTGGTGTCTCTCATCGGCCCTGGGCCTGGTGGACGGCTTCTGCCTGAGGTGAAAATAGATAAGGCAGCCACTGATGACAGTGTAAGGACGTCCATGAGACACTGATACAGTCTAGGCATGATGGTGGTGGTCCCGGTCTCTGCAGCTTCTCCTTTACTGCCTCCTTCCCTTTGCTGATGTTCCTCTTTTTCCTGCTCTCAACTCAGTAGCACCCTTTTCCTCTCCTGGCCTCTGAATATCTAGTTCCTCCTCCTTACCAGATTCTGTCTTTCATTTTCATCTTATACTGTGACTCACACTTCCAGGCTGATCTAACGCCTTTTTTCAACAGCCCTGCAAGGCACTAATCTTCCACCAGTTGAAACATTACTCACTTGCTCACTGACTAACCATAGTCATATTTATTATTTCAGTCTTAAATGTCTGACAAGAACTCAATATGACACCAGCCTTCCTTAGTTGCCCTTCAACTTATCACCAAACTAGCCTCTTATTCCCCTGTCTGCATTATCATTCATAACCAACAAAACTACTCAAACATTTTACAGGAAAAAAACATTTCTCCCTCTCTCCCTCTAGTCTCTCTCACTCTCAGTTGTCCTCTTCTATTCTCTGTTCCTGAGCCACTGGGTGGTGCAAAAACAAACCTGAACCTTTTTTCTATAACAGCATTCCTCATCATCCTAGCTAGCATGGTAGACACCCCTTTACTCTCAACCGATCCAATTGCTTTTACCTTTCTACTTCTCTCCAAATGTAGCATGGTGTAGCAGCGAATGATGTCTTGAATTATCCTCTTCTTATTTGATGTGCATGCCAATGCATGCAGTTTAATGGTGCTTAGTCATGGGGTGTGGATTATAGTCTGAGCTGATGAGCGGTTTAGAAACAGTATGTTTTTGAAGTCTGTTGTATGATATGGTTACAGAAAGGGCTCAAAGAGAAGAAGACAGGTAATTTGGTATATTAAAGATTGTAAAAAGGATCTGATGTGAAGGAATACATTTATCATTTTAGGGTTCTGTGAGCAGGGTGGGGGCAGGATTTAGTGTTGAGATCACTTTAGAGGTGTGTGTTTACATGTGTTTTAGTGTGTGTGTGTGTGTGTCTGTGTGCATGTGTATGCATATGTGCATGCTGTCTCTAACTGGCATCGTGTCTCTCTCTGAGTACAGACCACCGAGGTGGAGGTGAAGAAGAAGCACTCTGGCTCTCTCATGGTGTCTGTGGATCAGCTCAACTCCTCCTTCAAAGGAAAGGACCGTGCCAACAGTCAGATGAGCGTTATCACCAACACACTGATGGAGGGTACAGACCAGCTCTAGATTTAAAAGAGAATGCTTTAAAAGACACCATATGTTGTACCCCTGATGAAGCTTTCTTGTGAAGGCAGAAAAAAAAGCTAAATATGTTGTATGACGTCTAGGAGACCAAAGCCGTGGTAGTAGTGTAGTGTAGTGGTGATTTCTGAATTGGTGAAATTTCCATTTCTGATCAAAAGATAAATATGAAGTACTAATAACGACTGTTGGTTTACATATACGTTAAAACATATTGGAGAAATGTAAAACTGGATCAAGTAAACTTTAAGTCATTGTAATTTTTCTGACCTATCACCATCATCAGACTTTGTCTCTCCCTGCAGAGTTGGAGGAGTCTCAGAGGAAGTGTCCACCCTGCTGGTACAAGTTTGCCAACACGTTCCTGATCTGGGAGTGCTTTCCCATGTGGTTGAAGATCAAGCACATAGTCTACCTAATTGTTATGGACCCATTTGTTGACCTGGCCATCACCATCTGTATTGTCCTCAACACCCTCTTCATGGCCATGGAGCACTACCCCATGACGACCCAATTTGAAAACGTGCTGGCTACGGGCAATCTGGTGAGCAATTGCAACTTTTCTCATTTATCGTTATAGGTTTATTTTGCCCCACCTACATAACCTCAAAACAATAAAACCACATAATTGGGTATGTGCACCTGAGAAGACACATGACAAATTCAGTTCCATTTTAATGCAGACCAGCCAGCCTGCTCCCCAAACTCTCATCACCCTACTTAGGTGTCTCTCCCCCTTCTTCTCTAACCTTCTCTCCCTTTCTCTCTTTCTCCTGACATAGCAGTCTTGATTACAAAGGCTTGCCATTGATCTGTCCAAGACTGGTTTGGTGGAGGCATGCATTAAAGTTCAATATAACCAAATGTACAGTAGACTGTTTGGTTCGTCTGTGCTATGCCCTCGCTCTCGGATATCACTGTATCACATCTGGCTACCTGCGACCATTCAGTGCCTGAGGTCAGAGGAATTGGCATGGTGTCAGTGTTGAGACAGGAAATGAGGTCACAGGGATTGGCATGCTGTCAGGAGCGTTACAGGAAATGAGGTCAGAGGAATCGGCATGGTGTGATGGATGGTGCAGTATGAATCATTGGATGTTCTCTGCGCTGATGATTGGGCTCATGATTAGGTATTGGGTGGGAGATATGGGAATGGCTTAGCGTACTACAATACCATACGAGTTCGACAGCACTGCTGGAATACTATGCCACGGCTCTATGACCTTGCCCTGTCAGGAGTGTCCTCCCTCAAAGCAAGAGACCAATCCATTTTTCATCAGCACTACAGTACATTAATGCCATGTAAGCAAGCTAGGTTTTTTCACTCAGCACTCAATTTTCCTTTAAGATTTCTAGAGCGAGGAAAGGATCTTGGATTTTGGTCATTAACTCATTAAGAACTCATTAGAAACTGCAAGTTCATTTAGATAATGAGGTTTTATAGAAATCGCAAATCTCAAAAACAAAACTACAATGATCTGCTTTTTTGTGAATGCTTTAGTTTGATTTGACTATTTGCGGCAGCAAAATTGTGCCGACAATGTTGTGATTGCAAAATTCCCAAGTCTCTTAAGCCTGAAAGGTTTGGGGGCCTTCCGGATATCTAATGGACAAAACTGGACTCTGCAACATCAACCTATCAATACTGTGATTAATAAATATGCTTGCTCAGCTTGTACACTCACCGGCCACTTTATTAGGTACTCCTGCTCGTTAACGCAAATAGCCTGCTCATTCAAACAGCGAATCATGTGGCTGCAACTCAAGATATAAAGCATGCAGGTGAAGTGGTTTAGTTTTTTGTTCGACCAAACATTAGAATGGGCAAGATGCGTGATCTAAGCGACTTTGACTGTGGTGTGATTGTTGGTGCCAGGCGTGGTGGATCCACCATCTCAGAAACAGCTGCCCTCCTGGGATTTTCACCACCACACTTCAAGTTAACAGAAAGGCCACAAATGCTCAAATAACAGCTCTTTACAACAGTGGTGTGTAGAAAGGCACCTTGTTGAATCCATGCTGTGTTGAATTCAGGCTGTTCTGGAGGCAAAATGGGGTCCTACCCGGTACTAGATAGGTGTACCTAATAAAGTGGCCGGTGTATGTCTTGCATGTCTGGAAAAAAATAACATTGAGCATTAAAGTTAATAAATAAACTGGACACTTTGTGATATTCACTGTGGGCCCACAGGTTTTCACTGGGATCTTTGCTGCGGAGATGTTTGCCAAACTGATCGCCATGGATCCATACTACTACTTCCAGGAGGGCTGGAACTGTTTTGATGGCTTCATTGTGACCCTGAGTTTAGTTGAGCTGGGACTGGCTGACGTGGAAGGCCTGTCTGTGCTCAGGTCATTCCGATTGGTAAGTGGAAGAGAGTAGAGACACTGTTGTGGGATGTGGGATGTCAATATCTGTTTCCTTCTCCTGGCCTCCTTGTGCAGACTATTCATCCACGTCTTTAATGAATCAATCAGAAGCAGGGTGTATTTATATATATTATAGTATATATATGTTATTGAAATCCTTTCTTTTTTTTGGTTGACCACATTAACTTTAGAATGAATTGTATAAACATTTGACTCATTGAAAATGGATTTTACATCCAAAGCTCATATACAAAGTACAGGCTGCTTTTGATTGTGGTTCTTTTTTGAGCCACATGTTAAGTGATGTTAGAATAAAGATTATTGCAACTCTAAAAGAGATTATTCAAAGTAATTCCAAAACACAAAGTCCTCTATAAACTAACTGTATTTCAGTTGTATTTCATTTGTGGGAGGGCTTGTACTATACAATATTTCAGTACATTGTGCCAAATCATTGTCTTAATACTTTGCAGTATTGAGAAAAATAATTTCTTAAAACTTTATAGACTATATGATGTCTAGTTACCTTTAAAATACAGATTAGATTGCTTTAAGATACAGCAGTACCCATGGCTTTTCCTGAATCAGCTTGAGCCGATTGGCCAAGAGATTCTCAAAGTTAATGACAAACTTTCATGATTGGCCTTATGTAAGGCTGTCATTAACTTTGAGAAAGCTGTTTGATATGTTATGAAGTAGGCAGAGCTACCAGGCAGAGCTACCAGGCAGATGATGCTGTTTAGGCATCATCTGCCTGGTACATTTCCATCAGTACATTTTGGCTAACACCAAAATGTACTGATGGAGTGAAGGTTGGCCAGAAGGTTGGGCAAGATACAGCTTCTAAAGAGCTTCTAAAACCAATAAACCATCATCAAATATGTAACAATTGACTTGTATTGTAGAAATGCCATGTCCAGTCCGACTTTTAGCCACTATAATGTCCATGCCCTGTGCCAGTGCCAGACCAAATGACAATCAAATGCTGACAGTCAATCATTTTGCTTCACATGCATTTATATTTAATGTGAAATACACACGAGATGAGCCAGGGCAAAAAAGACCACCTTTAGATCACTTTCTTAATATTAATAAGAATAACTGTATGATAACCCTGGTTTGTTTTTCTGCTTCAGCTGCGAGTGTTCAAGCTAGCCAAATCATGGCCCACCCTCAACATGCTGATCAAGATCATTGGTAACTCAGTGGGAGCTCTGGGTAATCTGACCCTGGTGCTGGCCATCATCGTCTTCATCTTTGCTGTGGTGGGCATGCAGCTGTTTGGCAAGAGCTACAAGGACTGTGTATGTAAGATCAATAAGGACTGCGTGTTGCCCCGCTGGCACATGAATGACTTCTTCCACTCCTTCCTGATCGTGTTTCGAGTGTTGTGTGGGGAGTGGATCGAGACCATGTGGGACTGTATGGAAGTGGCAGGGCAGACCATGTGCCTCATTGTCTTCATGATGGTCATGGTTATTGGAAACCTGGTGGTAAGAAACGACAAACAGATGCCTGGTACACAAATGCCTCCTGTTGTGCATTCCAGTAGTAAACCATCCATCCACTGTGAGTGCATTGGCTCCAGGTTATATTTCTGTTCTTGTCCTAGGTGTTGAACCTGTTCTTGGCCTTGCTGCTGAGCTCGTTCAGTGCAGATAACCTCGCAGCCACAGATGATGATGGTGAGCCCAACAACCTCCAGCTCGCGGTTGCCCGCATTAAGCTAGGTATTGCCTGGTTCAAGGTCCACATGCGGGTCTTCATTGCAACAGTGCTCAAAAAGGTATACTAAAATGAAATATATCTATATAGTACAACATATAGCTTGTAACTACAACATTATCCAACTAAATGTGTGTTTTAGCCAAGTAGGATAGCTTCATTTTGATTTTTCTTGATCTGTCATGAGGTTTGTTTGATACTATTTTGTATTCTGATTCAGCCTATAGAGGATGAGCAGAAGCCTCTGGATGACATGTATGACAAGAAGCTCAACTGCATTGCCAACCACACTGGTGTAGACATCAACCGTGAACTGGACTATGCCAAAAATGGCAATGGCACCACCAGTGGCATTGGGAGCAGTGTGGGAAAGTACATGATTGACGAAGACTACATGTCCTTCATCCACAACCCCAACCTGACCGTCTGTGTGCCCATTGCTGTTGGAGAATCGGACTTTGA
Organism: Monocentris japonica; assembly: GCA_900323365.1. Taxonomy (NCBI): domain Eukaryota; kingdom Metazoa; phylum Chordata; class Actinopteri; order Trachichthyiformes; family Monocentridae; genus Monocentris; species Monocentris japonica. The sequence goes on along the minus strand of OOFE01027541.1, from coordinate 16,736 downwards.
AAACCTGAACACTGAGGACTTCAGCAGCGAATCTGATGTGGAGAACAGTAAAGACGTGAGTTGGGAGGATGGATGTGAGTGTGAGAATGTGAGAAGATGGAGGGAGTGATGTCCTTGCTTGAGATTATGTTGAGAGTTTGATGATGGCTTGGGAAGGTTGCGGATATCACATAATGGAGTGTGATTGTGTGGTGTGTGAGGTCAGGTTTCACCTTGGACCCTGCATTCAGAGATATAGCTAATAGGTATCATCATTTATAACATATCTATATGCTGAACAGCAGCTGAACAATAATTTCCAGTTTGATTGGATGGGTAGAGATTTTAACTGTGTGTACGTGGGTGTGTGTATCTTTATATCTATTCAGCAGCACTGGCTTGAGCTGCCTCACTAGAGAGGTTATGGCAGACAGTCAGCTGGCCTGACATTTCAGAACATTCATTTAGACATGAAAACTGTAACACTAATCCTTAGTGCTGACCCTGCAGATGAACAGAGACAGACAGTTGTGACGACAGACAGATAGACTAACATACTGTCTGCTGTCTAGTGTGATTGTGGGAAAAGGGGGGGTCAGATCCAAAGCATGTAGGGAAGTCTATTGTGTGAGTCACCTTGACCTGGTTTGCAGTGTGAAGAAAGGAGGGATGGCAGCAGCATGACTACTGTACCTGCACCAGGTCCTTAGTCTGCTGGGCTACCTCCACCAACCACACACACCAGTCTCCCCTGCACTGCAGCCTGTCATGGAGTAGGCTGTAGGGATTGGACACAGACAGAGCCGCTATCAGCCAATCGGGGAGGCAGGGATCTGTCTGGCTGTTTGGTATACTAGGTATACTAGGAGGGGAGAGAGAGAGAGAGAGAGAGAGAGAAAGAGAGAGAGAGAGAGAGAGGCAGAGAGGCAGAGAAAGAAAGAGAACGAGAATGCAGTCCTTTGCTGACGACTCAAGATTATAAAGTGCAGCATCATTCTCTAGTGAATTGGATTGGCTGAGTGTCTGTGTCTGCATGTGTGTCTATACAGTATTGCAAAAAGGGTGCTATTACGCAGGGGTTTCACCAGTTTGTCCTGCCTCACCTTGACTTATTGTTCAGATATGAAATGATTTATTGCTATAGGTAGACATCACTAAGCAGCAGCTTCTGATACATCTAAGCAGTTGTCCTTTTTTGGAAATTAGCAATAGGCATCCAAAAATATTACTTAGAAATTTCATATTATAAGATGCTGTGATAGACATTAGATTTGTTAATCATCATTATTATTTTTGGTTTATTGTACTGACTCTTTTGCATTATAGTCTGTATATATCTATATTGCTTTTACACAATAGTTCATACACAACTTGCTTAAATAAATGAACCTTTCATCACTGAATCTATAGTTGTGCATATTTAACAGTGACAATTGCTATCACTGTAATCAATCACTGGTCTGCTCATAGCTCCCCAGGACAGGCTCTGGTAGAAGGATAGCTGCACTAGGAGCTACATGGCTAGAACATGCATATAACCCTAAAGGGACATTAAGGTGATGGCTGTATTGGCACTGTGCAGCATCCATGTGCTTTCAGCACCTCACTGTTGAGCTCATAATGTTCAGACGTTGAATTGATCTCTTTGGTCCTCTGTGTGTCCTAGATGGATGACACCAGTTCGTCTGAGGGCAGCACTATAGACATCAAGCCTGATGTGGAGGAGGTGGCAGTAGTGGAGGTGGTGGAGGAGTACCTAGACCCAGATGCCTGCTGGACAGACGGTAGGGGTGTTCCCTTACTGACTTGGTAGTTAGTAGTTACAATAGATGTTTTAATAGATGAGTTATTATGTAGTGTAGTAATAGTGCTTTGATATATACATGTTTGTGTATGGGTAGTATCAGTATGTCCATCTTTCTGGTGTGTTTCACTGGTTTTATCTTTGTCATTCAGAATGTGTGGCCAAATATAAGTGCTGTGATGTGCCCATCACTCACGGCTGGGGGAAGCACTGGTGGTTCCTGAGGAAGACCTGCTACCTGATCGTAGAACACAATTGGTTTGAAACTCTTATCATCTTCATGATCCTGCTCAGCAGTGGAGCACTGGTAAGAACATATTTTCTTGCTGAGTGTGGGGACAAGCGAGATCATCGTTTGCTTTTCTTCTGCAACTGCGTATGATATGATTGTTGCTAATGGACAGCAAAGTGCTGTAATGCACCAACCTTTCAACCAAAGGAATCCAGCTTAGCTTTGCAGCTTTCTGGGGGGACTGTAGCCAAATAGTGATTCAGAACACTTATGTGATGAGGAATGGACACAAGCAATGGAGAATAGAGGGGCTAAGGGAAGGATCAGTCTGACTGGACAGAAAACCTGTTCAATAGCCAGCCTCCACTATGTAAACAACTCACTCTCTGAAATGGTGCATAGGGCATATAAGCTGTCATATAAAACACCACTGAAGAGGATGTTATAAAAAAACAAAACAATACCAAAGCCTGCCAAAGCGACTTCCAAAAACTCCCCTATGGAAAATGGTTTTGGTCAATCAAGATCACATCATCAGGCTGCATAAACATCTTCTCAAATGCAATGACCATGGATTGGGTATGGCAAGGTGTGGTACTTGCCACACCTTAACTGTACCTGAGTCGAGTTGAGATTTGATTTTCTTTCATTAGAATCAAGAACAAAGATCAAGCAAAAAATGAAGAAATGTATTTGGAAGCCATAGCTATAAAATCACATCAGGGGAGCGTTCAAGGCCAACGTTTCCATGAGATAGTTAGGTGACATGGGAAATTATATTAGATGCAGGGACCTCCCCATATCTTAGGGTTTAGTGATTTGACACCCCTGGCGGTGACCCATGCCAACAAGCCACCAGCCACAAATTCACACATACACACACATACACACACACACAGAAAGAGAGAGAGTCACACAGAGCTGGATAAAACACAGCACCATTCTCCTCACAGAAATAGACCTCAATATTTTACTACCACATTTGGCAACACTGGAACTGTATGACGGTGCACCTCCAAATGGCTCCAACAGCTCCAACGTACTGAGACATACACTGCTAGAATATTTTATTAGACTATACAAATGTATAGTCAAGCCTGGTATTGTAATTTCTGCACAGTTCAACTGTATGCTTACTCGGTTCCATTTTATACTTTCCATTTTATTCTTATGCCATATAACTATTTCGTCTCTTTGTAAGTACTGTCTTGACCAACCATTAAGTCAAACCCCTGGCTTGTGGAAATGTGCATGGTAAATAAACGTGATTGTGATTTGGACCAATAACTGCACATCTATATCAACATATGATCTGTGAAGAGTGAATGTTGAAACGTCTGAACTGTCTCTGCTTCTCTCCAGGCCTTTGAGGATGTGTACATTGAGCAGAGGAAGACAGTCAAGATTATTCTTGAGTATGCTGACCGGGTTTTCACCTATATCTTCATCCTGGAGATGTTGCTGAAATGGGTGGCATATGGCTTCGTCAAGTACTTCACTAACGCCTGGTGTTGGTTGGACTTCTTCATTGTGGATGTAAGTACCTTTCCACGCTATTATTTGTATATTTTACCAATAAGGCACCAATACAATTAACACAAAAACATGTCGCACAATTCCTTGTAATTATATATTTTTAGATGGCAACGTTAATGGAATACACCACATTTTTGGAAGATTGGCCTATTGGTCAAGTTATCTGTTAAATGATGAGAACATAGGTACCAAAATCATGCATAGGTCCCCAGTTGATCACTGGCTTCAATGTAGTCCTTTGTCACAGTTACAACTTGAGAGCCAGATTTTACGTATTTTTTCTCAGGAGACTTATATCACTTTCTCATAAACTTTCTTAATATGCACTACCTATATATTGGTGATTATTTTTTGCCCCAATCAACAATATCGGACCCAAAAATGCTGTTTTTCTTTGGCCTTGCTTTAATATCATTTAAGAAGACCTAAGTATAACCACTAAGTGCTGGTGGACCGGTATCAGGTGCTGCATCATATCAAATGCCTACAGTGTAGGCATTTGATATTAAGCATCCTTAGTTGACTTACTTGCTAAGATGCTGAAAGGTCTATTGTAGTATTATTATACCTGGAGTGCTTTGTGGACCAGGGTTGTGGTCAGAGTTGCTGCAATATTAGATGTTACTGTTAAAAATGAGGCGTGGCATTGATATGGAGTCAGACAAGTGTCCACTCAAGTTCACTGAGATAGTAAACTGCACATGATAAGTGTGTGAAGTGTGAATTCTGTGATATATGTTTCCCTGACACTACTCAAAGCAATGCCATGGACTCCCATTACTATTGGTCATACTATTGGTTCTGTCATTTGTGTTTGGTGAATCTCATGACTGATTTTCTCCCTGTCTTCCATCTGCACATGTACATTACATGGTGTGCACATATGTCTTTTTTGCATATCTGATTTGATGTCTTGTGCTGTGTCGAATCATGTAATGGGTGGTAAATCATCCTTGATCCCCGTCAATCTGTAAGCAACAAATCTCCCACCATCCGTGACAGATTGTGAGTAGCCCGTCTGTCTGTGGTACAATATTAACAATGGGGATGTGTCAGAGTATCATGATGTGTATGTATCAATGTGTGTTGTGTGCCTGGTGATTAACTGGACTTCTTCTTGTGTTCTTTCTCGGAAAAAATGTCCATGAACTCTACTGCCTGTGACTGCATGGATGTGAATCTGGCTCATGCCACGCCCTCACACCTCTTTCTCCTTACTTTCCTGTCTTTGTGTTCACTGTCCTGGCAGAAAACTGAAGGACTTGCTAAAGAAGGGTGGACTGCATACTTTTTATTTTTAAAAATGTATGTGTGGTTCTTCAGTTCATTGGCTTCTCCTTGCAGAACCGAGCCAGATCCTAGAAGGCACCATTGCTAGTCCTCACCCGCTCTGACAGAGGCTGAAAGTGAACGCCGACACCCAAAGATCATGTTACGATACCAGTCGCGGCACATCCCTTTGACTTTCTAATTGCTTGTGTACATCAAACTGTAGATTTTTACAACACAGATGAAGCCAAAAATAGTAGGATGGAATGAAATAGCTTACGTCTTCCATGTGTGGTTATGGTAGTCTTCTCCCTTCTGCAATAGAAAAACAACACATAGTGTGGCCCAATAGTCAACAGCCTAATCCATATTTATGATCAAACATAGCTGATGATGGAAGACAGAAGAAGCAAGCTCTTATGGTCTCTCTCCAGGTGAAGTGCTGGGATCTCAGTGCCCGTCGAGCCTCTCCCTGATTCTCCAATAGAGAAACTCAACTGAACAGAAAACACAATTCTTAAGTGGCTTGTACGTTGTGATGATAACTTATCCTGACTTTCCATGCCAAGTCTCAACCCTAATGCTGACCTGTCCTCTCTCTCACAGCAGATGCCTATAACTGTGTCTCTCTTTAAGTTGAGAGAGACGTTGTGCTGCTGTCAAGAGGGACTGAGGGTCGGTGTTTGAGGGTCCAGGGTAAGGTTTGTGTGCTCTGTTGGGACTCTTACTTTCACAGGTTATCCTCTCTCTTCTAACCCTGAAAGTTGTCCTCAACCTCCTGCGTTTTCTCTCCTCTCTTTAAATAAGATGCTGTCTGGTGTGGATACTGTATTGTTTTGTACAGTGTACTGTGTGTATTTTATCGTGTCATATTGAGTTAGTGTTTGTGAAAGCATTTCTCCTCTAATTTTTCCCTTTGTTTCAATCTTATCTTCTCTCCCTCTCACTGTGTCAACCACAAGTTTCTTTCCAGGCGTGCTCACTGTGCTGTTAAGTTGGTTATCAAGGCTAGACTGGCTTGCCAAACTAAACCAATCGCAAACATAAACAAACAAAAACAGTTAAAAACTTGGGGCGTGTACTATTTCTTGACCTTTGTATATTGTATTAACCCGTTTAACCTTATGCTCTCTCAATTTTGTTACATAGATACATATACTTGCACATATAGAAACTATATATGTATTTATATATATCTGTATAAGCTCATTAACCATTCAGCCATCCTTACGTAGGTTCTATCTTTCTCTCTGTATCCCCTCTAACTATGGGTATCCTCTTTCCTTTGTCTTTCCCTCTCCCTCTCTCCCTGTCTGTGTAGGTGTCTATAGTCAGCCTTATAGCTAATGCGTTGGGCTACTCCGATCTAGGCCCCATTAAATCACTCAGGACACTGAGGGCCTTGAGACCCCTCAGGGCCCTGTCACGTTTTGAAGGGATGAGGGTAAGACCTGAGATACCAGGCAGCTGGTCCTTCTGCATGCCAATCAAATAAAAGCATCAACACATGCTAGAGATGACAATATAGAGACTTCTAGAAAACGTAGGTAACCCCTTTCCACGGTCATTAATGAAAAGCTTTTGCATGGATACAGATCATCTCAGATGGTCATAATACATCTGATTTATCTTATTTTATTTCATATATTATGAATATAGCACTGTCTAATAGGTTCAGATATTTTACAATGAGTCATTTGAAAAAAATAAAAAATGAACATAAACACCTTAGAAATACATTTTGAGCTGAAAAATGTAATGTAATAATAGCTTAGCCCTGATCTATTCAGTATCAGCTGAGAGAGCAACTGGAAGTTGGTATGAACCGTCACACAAAACCTGTTCAAATTGAACCACTGGGTAGGGGTGAGGTGGGGTGATGTAGCTTGAAGTCAAACAATTTGAAGTACATGACCAGATACCTGCTAGATACCTGCTAGAAGTGTCTCTCTGAGCTTTGCCAGAGAAAGGAAAGTTGTATATGTCCTTTCTGCAATATGAATGGGGCCGACTAATCTTTATTGCCATGTATCCACGTGATAGGTTGGATCAGCCTCTGGTTGTTGCTGTGCAGAAACAAAATCTTGTTAGTGTCTAGGCTCCTCTGTCCTCTGACGACCACTGTGCCTCGCCTCTCCTGTTATCTGATATTACTACAGTTTGGCTTTGGCCCTGTCACACTGGAAGATCAACAAACTTCTGGTTGCATATCCCCCCTCCCTCCCCACCTCACCCCTGCTCACCCTCCTGCAACAAATTTCAACAATGATTTGCATGATAACATCATTTTGTAGTGGTTATATTAACGGATCATGTGGCTGCATCATCTCTATATTATAATATGTGACGTAACACTAGGTTAGGGTGAGTAGGAACCCTAGAGCCCTTCATAAGATTGACATTTGATGTTTGCCTTTACGTTTTTGGTGTATAAAACCCACCTGTTTCCACAGCTTCTCCATGTTCTGAACTGCATATTCCTGTACTATTAGTTATTAGTTAATATTAGTTCTATCTAATATAACATGCCTACACCATTTAAGTACAGTATACATTATATGAGTCATGCTCTCCATTGACAATAACCATAACCCTGCATATATAGTGTACATGTCATGCACAACCACTGTAGGACAGGGAATACTCAGCATTATAACAATGTTTCCTTCAATGTCATCAAGTTTAGCAGTCACACTGATTTGGCAGATCCAACTCAGCATAAGTACAGAGAGAGCCTGTGTGCTCTGTAGTTAGAGCGAACATATGCCTGTAAGCAAGCCAACAGCTCTGACAGGGCATGCCAAGGCTCAGATCAGCTCACCTCTGCTGAGCTGTCTACCTCAGAGCTGCTGGATGTCCTGTATTCAAACAGCCAGGAACACACTTGAGCAGCACTATCCTCTGGGCTCTTGAGTATAACCACCGCCTCATAATCTGTCTGACCAAATATAGGGTCACAATAAATGGAGGTGTTGTAGCAACAGTTTGCTACTTCCCAATGCACTGTTTAGTGATAGACTGGCCAGAGGATCAGTATGTGCTTGAGCAAAGACTTCTCTGAGTGGTTTACAGTTATGACAGGCAACCAGCATTCCATGAATTTATCCTTAAAATCTTTACACATGCACACAGTTTAAGTGGTCAATACATCTTTCAGCTAAACCTAATGCATTGTAGCAATATGTGCAGCTTATATTATTGGGCTGCATGCCAGGGATGCTGGAGGATGAAATCCTTCCTGGGTATAATATTTGGATTTCTAGGTTAAGAATAATCTTGGGGAATTAGAAAATTGGGAATAGGAAATAGGAATTAAAAAATTAACACAGAGTGCCTTTAATAGAGGGAGAGAATGTGCATTTGCATGTGCATGTGTGTGTTCATGTTGTTGTATATGTGTGTGAGCATCTCCATGCAGTTGGTATGTGGCTGCTATGTCATGGTGGTGCCATTTCCCTGGTGTGTTCTTCAGGTGGTGGTGAATGCCTTGGTGGGTGCAATCCCTTCCATCATGAATGTGCTGCTGGTGTGTCTCATCTTCTGGCTCATCTTCAGCATCATGGGTGTCAACCTGTTTGCTGGGAAGTATTACTACTGCTTCAATGAGACGGCTGAGGCAATGTTCCTGCCTGAAGTGGTCAACAACAAAACGGAGTGCTTGGGATTCATTAATGCAAACTTCAGTGAAGTCAGATGGATGAATGTCAAGATCAATTTTGACAATGTGGGGGCAGGATACCTGGCACTCCTGCAAGTGGTGAGAAACTTTTGCTGTCTCTTCCCATTGATCTTCTCTCCACAGTTGGCTTGGGGACTGTTTAACGTATTTCTTAAATGTTGTGTCTGCCCACCCACAGGCAACATTCAAGGGTTGGATGGACATTATGTATGCAGCAATAGATTCCAGAAAGGTAGGCCTGCCGCAGCTCTGTCGCCTTGCTTTCTGATTAATGTGAAGTGCAGTTGTCTATATTTTTACTTGTGACACTCTGCAGGTGGAGGACCAGCCTATCTATGAGGACAACATATACATGTACATCTACTTTGTCATCTTCATCATCTTCGGCTCCTTCTTCACCCTCAACCTCTTCATTGGTGTCATCATTGATAACTTCAACCAGCAAAAGAAAAAGATAAGATTTCCTCTTTCCCCTTCTCCTTGTTATGAGCATAAGCTGCTTTGCAGAAAATTAAGGCTTAGAATCTAAACTCATTTGTATTGTACTCTTCAAAACACAGTCAATGTTCACTAAGTATGTGTGTGCCATTTTAACACTGGCCTGAAGCCTAATTTACAGACTAATTTGGATTAGCGCAGGAAAGAGGGTCCAACTACTTTCAGATTGTAACCAGATTGTTCCTGTCCCTTTACTTTGGAGGTCAGGATATCTTCATGACGGAAGAGCAGAAGAAATACTACAATGCCATGAAGAAACTAGGCTCAAAAAAACCACAGAAACCAATACCCAGGCCACTGGTAAGGGTTTTGTGGTTTCGATCTTCAGCAACCAGTTAGTTTTGGGCCATTGAATTATAAAAGTCTAAGGAAACTTCTCCAAGATCCCTATTTTAAATGCACTCAATTGACTAATAATATTCCTCTATCCATTGCCTTCCTCTCTCCTCAGAACAATATTCAGGGAATGGTGTTTGACTTTGTGACGCAGCAGGTCTTCGACATCTCCATCATGATCCTCATCTGCCTCAACATGGTCACCATGATGGTGGAGACAGATGACCAATCAGAGGACACGGAAAATGTTTTGTACTGGGTCAACTTCATCTTTATTGTGGTCTTCACCACTGAGTTTGTACTGAAGCTCTTTGCCCTGCGTCACTACTACTTCACCATAGGTTGGAACATCTTTGATGTGGTTGTGGTCATCCTTTCCATTGTGGGTAAGTATTCAAAAGAGGAATGTATACATTGAAATAGGATCAAGAGGAATAGGAGGAAATCGTTGTTTTTCAGATTTTTATGTTATGCAACTCTTTATTACCTAATACAATTGCCTTGAACGTCTGTGCTGTGAATATAGTTTCGTTTTGATTTCATTTTTGTTGCTGTTTTAGTTTGGAAAGCCAATCTGCTGATAACTGATTTCCTCAATGCATTCGCTAGCCACTGAGGAAATGTTACACTTGTTTGCTGCAGTCTGATGCAATTTTATAACAAGCCAGCACTGATTCAGGTGCGTTCCCATCTCCCTCTAGTGGTTTTCCAGTCACAAAGCAGTCAAATGTGTCATCAACTCATGTTGTTGTCCTTATTTGTGAGTATAAAGCTGCCAGTGAGCACTGTTCCAATGATGATATTCCCTCTTTCCTAACCAAACATGTCTTATTCTTTTCTGTGTGCTCCTTTCAACTTCAGGAATGTTTCTGGCGGACATGATTGAGAAGTACTTTGTGTCACCAACCCTCTTCAGGGTGATTCGTCTGGCCCGTATTGGCAGAATCTTACGTCTCATTAAGGGGGCAAAGGGCATTAGGACTCTCTTGTTTGCCCTAATGATGTCACTTCCTGCTCTGTTCAACATTGGCCTGTTGCTCTTCCTGGTCATGTTCATTTTCTCTATCTTTGGCATGTCTAACTTTGGCTACGTAAAACACGGGGCTGGAATTGATGACATGTACAACTTTGAGACCTTTGGCAACAGCATGATCTGCCTGTTCATGATCACCACATCAGCTGGCTGGGATGGCCTGCTGCTGCCCATCCTAAACTACCCTCCTGACTGCAATCCCCAGTTGGAGAACCCTGGCACAACAGTGAAGGGTGACTGTGGCAACCCCTCAGTGGGCATATTCTTCTTTGTCATGTACATCATTATTTCTTTCCTCATTGTGGTCAACATGTACATCGCCATCATCCTGGAGAACTTCAGTGTGGCCACAGAGGAAAGCGCTGACCCGCTCAGTGAGGACGACTTTGAGACCTTCTATGAGATCTGGGAGAAGTTTGACCCCACCGCCTCCCAATTCATTACCTTTGCCAAGCTTTCTGACTTTGCCGACACACTGGAGCACCCACTTCGAGTGCCAAAGCCCAATACTATTGAGCTAATCGCCATGGATATGCCCATGGTGAGCGGCGATCGCATTCACTGCCTGGACATCCTGTTTGCCTTCACCAAACGTGTGCTGGGTGACAGTGGCGAGTTAGACATGCTGAGGCAGCAAATGGAGGAGCGTTTTGTTGCGGCCAACCCCTCCAAGGTGTCTTACGAACCCATCACCACCACCCTCCGCCGCAGACAGGAGGACGTCTCCGCCAGGATCATCCAGAATTCCTACCGTGCTCACCTCATCAGACGTGGCATCATCTTCAAGCGGCAAACTTTCACCAACAATAAGCTTGAGAATGGTGGGACCAACCAAGACAAGAAAGAGAGCACACCCTCCACGGCCTCTCTCCCCTCTTATGACAGCGTGACCAAACCTGACAAGGAGAAGCAGGAGGAGAATGAGGAGAAGGGGGGCAGGAAAGAGAAGGACAGAAACCAAAAAGATGAGCGGGAATCCAAGTGTTAGGGTTCAGTGACTTTCATAATCCAATAACACATAGTGAGAAGAGACTCTGAGCCCAAACAAACCCCAACAAATGTACAAAAAGTGATCATTTGCAAGTAAAAAAAACAACAAAAACACACAAAAAAATGTTTACAGACTCAAATACATCTGAGGCAACATGGTTTCTTATGTCGTCAAAGACAACTGAACCAAACACAATCAGTTTACCATGGAACTTTGCTGCATAGTGACCAAGTTCTTAAAATGAGTAACAACCACAAGAAATAATGACTTCAAGTGTGCTGGTCAATGACACACATTTCTTTGGGGACCAACTGCCAAGGGACAGAAATCTCTGCTAGATGATTAGAAAATTGCGACATCCCTGCCACCACCAAGCGTGGACCCCCACAGCAAAAGTCCACCTTTACGGGATTGGATTGTACAGACCCCACTAGAACTGTTTTAGCAGTCTGAGGGAGGCTCTGTAACACTGACTTTACCATCTTTATCAAGGAGGAAACAATAATCAACCAAGCAAGTTTAGCTAAGAAGGAAACACTAGCGTGGGAGGGGAAACCCAGAATAATATACAAAGTTTTTTGTTTGTTTGTGCTGAGTATACTTGCATCTTTACATTATTTGAGCAGCAAAAAAGATAACATTTAGCCCATGTCACTAGTCTTTTCATCTCCTCTTTGTTATACTGACATTGAAAAAGACATTTTCTACATGGGCTTTCACACTGACCGGGTAGGGGTCATTAGTCATTGTTTTGACTTGGGCTGAAGGGGACTTGCTCAGACCGAGTTCCAGATAAATAATAATTATTGTGCTCGTTCAATGCATAGAAAATGACTTGCATGAAGGCATGTTTTGATCAGGAATCATGCATGAGTAATCATAGTCCACAAGACACTAATTCTCAGACCACTGCAGTGGCTTGACTGTACGTTTGAGGCTGGGGAAATTATGAGAACTATAACTGGAAAATGATGATTATTGGAAAATGATATGTAGAATATTGGGGGATGAGTGGTATGATCCTGCCCTTCACTGGTTTTGCTTTTCAACTGACAAATCTTTTAATCCAGCCCATCATCAGAATTGCAGGTGAATGAAGGATGTAAGCGCTCAGAAGCAAATGCTCAGTTGGACCACGAACCAACAAAAACTAGAAAGTTTTTTTTGCTGCTCTTGAATATTAAGCATATAGTTGGAGACAGGAGTATATGAGTATTAGGAGTCAGAATATCCTCACATCAAGGACGCACAGATTTGGAGGGCCGGGAGAACTGAACCAAATCTGGGGCTTACATCTCTTTGTTTACGTACATGCATCCAACAGTCATTTCCCTTACCTGTGGTCCCTGTTAAAGCAATGAGAGCAGGTGATGTTTCACGCCAAGGAGTCCATATCTGGCACCAGATATCCCCTCTAATGCTTTAGTTCCCGGGGAAGGGATAGTAGTAGGTATTTTGGCAGGGAGGGTAGATGGGTGAGAGGTGGGTTGAAATAGCTGAGTGAACTCCACCTCTAGGTAGATACAGTAGACGTTACTTTTACCGATTCCTTTCATTACAGTTCCTCTTTTGTCCTCTGTCAGTTCCCCGTTAGAATTTTGCAATGAGTTGTGTCTTAGATAGCCTTTTTCAGACACTTTGAGTTGCCAACTTTAGAAAAAAAGTGAAGATGTCCTTCTCAGATGTCCTTATGATGCAATCATTCTCAAAAAAGGCTTTCATCAGTGAGTGTGTGACGCTGACCATCTGAAACAGCAGACCTAGCAGAGAATATCACAAGGACATGCCTTGTCATGCCCAACATGTGTGTTTGGTAGGTGGATGGCCATGAAGAGCTTGTGGTTTGGACTGTAGAACAAAATGGATTGAGTTTGATATTTCAGGGATGTGTACGGCTGATAAATAATAAGTATACATGGACCAATAAAGAGATAGAGCCCCTCCCTTCAAGGTTTTAGACTGACTGCCATGAGAACCAGAGATAAACCAAGAGTGACAGAATAGCAGGGGAAGAGAATAGTGCTTTGGTCTGAGTTGGAGTGCTGAAAGTCCCATGTTTGTCAGTGTATCATTGTGCTTTTATGGGACCTCTTAAACACTGTGTGGTGTTGGACCCAGGCTCGCAACATCTTTTCACATACTTGCAGGCTTTCAAATGCTGTCACCCGCTACAGAAGAATCTGCCTGAGATGGAAACAGAAACAAGCTACACTTGTCAAGATAGAACATCAGCAGGCCTCACATCAACACAGCTATATTGTATAATAAGCTTTGCGGGTCTTTCTCATGAAAAATTGGGGCTCTGTCGAGTGGTAGACGAGACACAACTGCCTCCTTAGGTATATCTGCCGTTTCTTTTCTACACAGGAGTGATGGTCCTATTTTCAAATGGATGGCTGGATATATATCTGGCATCCACAGTCACACCACTAATGCCATTTGGTGTGTTTAACACTGCCTGTACCAGAACCCCCTGTCTGTAACAATACCTGAGGTCTGTTTACAATATGAGGTCTCCGAATCAGTTTGGCTGCTGCACACTGAAACCAAATACATTCCCAATGAGAACCACAGGAGGAGTGAATAACGCCATCCAATTTACCCATGTTCATCTTGGATGTAATGTTTTAGAATGATGCATTCACACTTGGAAAAAAAAACACAAAAAACAAATATATGTACAGTGCAGGCTATGATGTAAATGGCACAATCGCTGAAAAAGAATGAACTTTTTGAGAGAAACTATAAATACTGTATTATATTCTTTTATTTTATCGGCATGCTTTGTTGTGTTTTTTTGTAAATACGGAATTTTAAAAAGTTACTACTAATAATCAAAAAATTAATAACAATAATATAGAATGGCTTCCAGCTATGCCCTTTGTCACATTTGTTACCTTTTGGATTTTTTGAGACACTTTTCACTTTGTTGACGGAAATTGAATGAAATATAGATATTATATAATACAAAAGATATATACATGTATACATATATGTCTATATGTATATACATTAAACAGAAGAACACTGTTTGTCACATTTGATTTATGTGCAACACGTTCAGTGGATGTCTAAAACTGGTTGGTCCAGCACCCTTCTATGTTGGGGAATAGCTCATGTGCGATGTTACTGGAGCTGCTTGCCATGGATTGTAGCCTGATCATGATGAAAGGATAATGTTACCAGCACATTTCTCACTTACTGTCATATCTCTCACTTGCACTGAATATACAGCACACACCCACGGTCACGGACACAGACACACACAAGGACACAGACAACTCTCCTCACTGCCCACCAACTTAACCAGTTATCTTTTCCCAGAAGATGTCAGCTGGTGTGACTGCCTCATCCACCTGATGATGGCACCTACCCCAGGGCCTTTTCCCATACCCACACATCAGTGCCGTTACAGCTCGACATGCATACAACAGAGTTCTTGCTTCTCATCCTCACATTTCTTTCTTTGAATGTTTTGTTTCTAGTGTTGTTCCACTAAATGGCATGTGCCTTTTTTCTGCTTTTTCTGCGAATTTGGACGACGATGCCACACTAAATTTTTTTTCCAAACTGTGGAGGCTGAGGTTTTGGGGGTGATAATATGGAGCACAACATTAATCAGGGACATCAAGTCAGAAATACTGCCGGAGGATCATCCAGACACCCCACTTCATCGTGATATTCAACAGTGTGTGATGTTAACAGAAAAACAGCTAACTCAAAAATGTCCTGTTCTTAGTGCTATGTGTGTCACCCACTTGGCTTGTGAAAAAGCAGCTTGCCTTCTATATTTCTGTTCTTTCCATCTGAAATTTATTTTTGTATCAATATTTGATTATAGGACTCATTCTTTTTTAGCATGGTTTATTATGGGCGTTTTTTGTTTTTGCTGAAAAATTAAAAAGTGCTTTTCAAACTGTTGTTATCATTTGACACCGTGATAAAAGAGGATTATACAGTACAATATGATGGTGTGTTGCACAACCACTTGGACTCTTAGTAAGAACATATGAAAGATTGTCTTCATTTGAGCACGAACCTTTTTATTACCAATAAAGCAGCCTTCCAGTTACAACCTGTGTGCTGGTTTCTTAATGAAATGTTTCAGATTCATTGTTGCCACTTTCAATAGTGGTCTGTTACCATTTTGTGTGGATTATCTTACTTTTGTGGTGCTGTCTGTGGATGTAAGTGGATTACAGCACAAACTATGAAATGGAGCTGAGTGGCGCTGTGGTAACAGAGTCCTGCTGAAAGGCAGCCTTTCAAATGTAATGGACGTATTGAATTTGTTAAAAGCCCCATGTTAACATTCCCCTCACAGGCGGAAGATGGACCACAGCCCCATTGTATCTCTGCACTGTGATGCTCTTTTTGGTGGTACACTGTAAAGTAAATAGCCTAGGGGTATGTTTGTTACAACCATCGCCTCATAACCTCACAGCCTCATGTGAATAGGGCTGAGTTGGCCATGCAGGAGAATATTGATCCGTGTTCCTCCCCTCGGCTTCAAGAAGGAAAAGCAGGGGGATATTGTATATAAATGATGTAAGGAGCTGTCCTGTCCTACTGTCCACACACACAGTGCACAGATATTCTGGGAATACATGGTACATCCTCCATAGAGCCCCTCCCCTCCCTTCTCTTCCTTCCTTTCCCTTTTTTTCACATCACAAAAATGTCTCCCTGGCTCTCTCTTCAAGTCACATGGACTGTTTTCCTCTCCCAGCAACTCTTTCATCCCCCGCTTTTCCTCCATCTCCCAGGATTTCTGCATGAAATGTTTTTTCTCTATCTTCTCTGATCTTCCACACAATTATGTGTGGGCAACCTGGTCCTTCTCTTGTATTGACCGCCTCTCCTCCTTGCCTCTCTCCCCTGCTTCAATGATGGCTGTGTGAGAGTGCAGTGAGGTGGGGAGAGTGAGAGGGAATGAGGAAGGGAGGGGGAGGGAAGGGAAGAAGGGAGCGGTGGAGCACTGCAGTGCAGATAAATTAATGCAGCAGTCGAGGCTGAGTCAGCAGCACACTCCCAGTTTGGCCCAGTGCCTACATCAGCTTGCGCCCATGCACAGCATTGGGACACCGGCTGCCGCGCACAAAAAACACACCAAAATAACGAGATTCATGTAGACACGAAACGAAACGAAATTGGAGGGTGCAGCTCCGGTGGCAGCCAGTGTTAAGTGCTATGGGGTGAACTGTCCTTGGTGCTGATGACGGGAGCATGACCAGCCCATGCCATATTGCTCCCTGGGGTAGTTAGGAGGAGAACAGCGCTGCGTGGCGTGGACTCAACCCAGCCATGAAAATGTGTTTTGTGTGCAAAGGAGAGACTTACGCAGCTCGACCTAATTCGTAGACAGCCACACCTACCCCC
>OOFE01027539.1:0-24189 GCA_900323365.1 Monocentris japonica | reverse complement strand
GAACTACATTTTACAACGAAGGTCCCTTTTGCAAGAGTGCTCTGCTTTCACTCAGATACATAATAGAAGTTGATTGTGTGACCAAAGCTTCTGAAAAGCAGCACAAACTGCCCAAAGTGCCAAGCTGAAGTCGACCAGCTCCACCACTGAGGAATGTCTCTTCCAAGTTCAAAATAAAGATGCATGCATTTGTGCTGCATATGACAGAAATGAACTTGTATCGTTTTGTTAACGTTTAGGCTGAGCTCTACAGAATTGTCATGGAAGCAGCACTCACCATCCTCCAGATGGAAACAAACTCCAACATGGGTTGGCTTCTCTGCACCTGCTGTCTTCTGCAAGACAAGCTGATGAATAAGCAAGGTAAATCAAGGTATGCTTCCCAGTACTAAAACTCTGAAACTTGGTCTTGACAAGAAATTTGGGGAAATGACAAAGGATCCTGAGCTCATTGCAGCAACCATTCTGCCCCCCAAGTTCAAAACTAAGTGGACAGACAAGGACAGGATCATAAAGCTCCTACCTTATATCAAATTATTGTTAATATACATGCATTTGTGTGCAAAAGGCCTTAGTAAATGTAGTAATAAATGGTTTTTACAGGAAAGAACTACATAGAGAGCCACACCGAGGTGGTCCCAAGGGAAGCTCCCGATGCCAACTCGTCCTCTGAAGAGATGACTTATTTCCGTCCATGAAGTGCACACACAGCCACTCTGGGGAACTGGATGGCTACTTGGCATGCTCCGCAGAGAAAATGCATTCCTTCCCTGCACTCAAGAAGCTCTCCATCAAGATAAGCACACCTTCACACCTTCACACAAGACTGTGCAGCAAAAACTACCTTGTACTGAAGCAGAACAAAAAATTCACTAAGAGACCTCATCTTCTAGAAAGAGAGAGGGAGAGATAAGTAAAGAGAGGCAGATGGGGAAAGAAAGAGATAAGGTGAAAGAGACAGGGGAAGCAGAGATGGAGAAATGGTGATCTTAATGTTATTCATGTTATTTTATTCAAATAAAACATTATTTATTTTACTTCATTCATTTTGTTCACACTTGGAGAAAGAGGTGTTGTTACGAATTTCCTATGGCCAACCGGCTTGTATTGGTTCTCCTGTCAGCAACGAGGAAGTCACAAACCTCTCTGGGCATCAAACGAAGACAAAGAAAAAAGAACTTTCATTGATTTCTTGAATGAGTGTGAATGAGTTCATGACCTAAAGTGAGTATCAGTTCCATCATTTAATTTGGCATACATTGGAAGCAGTTTTAAAGAAGTTACTGCTTGCCACAGAGGTGGGTAGTTTCCTATTGTTCTCAATTACTGGAGCTCATCTCCACCTCAGTTCTTTGATTTAAACTTGAGACCATTTAAGTTTATTTCATAATCGGTTGATGTTTTTTTCTTTTTTGTAGACATTTAGGTTTATTATGAGGGCCTAATTGCATTTTGTTTTAATAATTATTTAATTCATTTGGGTCCCCGATCATGTTGATTGAATGCTAATATTTCCATACTATTGCGGCAAGTTATTGATTAGTGCAATTTCCAGTGACACTCTTTCATGTCCTGTTTGTCCACTCTCAGATTCCATTACCTGTTTTCTCTCTGTATTATAATAGAACCATATCATACTGCTTTCATCCTGGGTCCCTGGATTCAGCCTGCGATCACCTTCAATCAATCAATCCATCAGTGAATTGTGTGCCGTAAAACCATCAGTGTGACTGCTGTGAACTGTGACTCAATTTCATATTCAACTACAGAAATTCATAACCGCATCGTCTGCCTCGGCTCCTCTCCTTACTGAGACCCACAAGGGATATGAGATGGGGTGAGATGGGGGATTGAGAGAGAGGGAGAGGGGGATGGAGAGTTATGGGGGAGATAGAGGGAGAAGAGAGCAGTGGTGAGGGAGCGATCGAGAAGATGGGAGATAAGGTAGATCGAGGGAGAGACAGGGAAGATGAGAATGTTATTGTTAATGTTATACTAGTGTTCAGATGAGTGGTTTTCAAATGTCTTCATCTAAAATTGTGCATAAGTAGTGTAGAGTAGTGTTTATTCATAGTTAAAAACAGTAGAGGTTGTGTACTTTCAATGATGTATATCACTTACACTCAAAATTATTTTGATTGACTATACAACTGCAAGTATTTTGGCCATTCAGAAATGTACTTAAAGAGCGGGATGTTATTTTATGTTTTTTGCTCAGATGTGATTAAAAAATGTACTTCTATCAGTGAAAACTGTTTCTTCTTTTGTAATGACTCGTATACTAAACAATATACAAACCCAACTACCCAACTACTACTTTGAGTAGTTTTTAGATCTCTCGAATGGGAACTTTTACTCTTACTTGAGTCCGTTTTAATGTAAGTAACTGTACTTTTACTTCAGTAAGGAAAGAAAAAGAAGAATAAAAGATTTTCGATACTCAACCTATCTCTGGCCATAACTCCTACACCATAAGTCATTGACATGAAACTTGCTACACAAAAAATGATTAGCCTATTGGGGGTGCTATAATTAAAGGTCCAATTTTTTTACTTCAATGTCATATCTCAGACACCATTAGTCTGATTGGAGAGATGAGGTATCATGTTACTGATTAGCCCACGATTTAAGTTAAATCTGCACTGTGTAACTTTCCGTAATTTCGTCGTTGGCGGCCCCAAGTGGCAGCGAGAAGTAACTGTATATTTTAAGACTTAACTACCCTTTCTGTAGCAATAGCCGAGGCGCTAGCTCCCCCACTGTTATTTCGCAGCTTTGTGCATTTGGCTCTTAAGTTTCGATTTGTCACTTCCTGTGCTCGGTGAAAACCTTTCTGCCAGTGTACCTACCCGACTCCAAAACTTCACTGGGGTGAATGGAGTGAATCTACAGCAGTTCGTTGAAGGGGGAGGGGCCAGTCTTCTCTGTCACAGCCCCGCTGATAACGCGCTTGTATTTTTACGTTAAAAAGTTGCATAATGCAGCTTTAAAATGAAAATCACAATACAAGAAAAAAACATGAGTGAATGTCTCATTCCCTGGATTGTGCAATTGCATCCTTGACACCTGAATATGGAGCATGTTAGTGCTTTCTCATGGTTTGTACTCCTACCTGTCAAGTATTGTGGAGAGGAACTCAGAACGTGCACACAGAAACTCATCCCAGTGTACCCTCTCCAATGGGCTTCCCCAGGGCTCAGTCCTGGGCCCCCTCCTCTTCTCTCTACATTATTTAACTTGGCGCTGTCATCACATCCAACAAATTTTCTGAGCATTGTTACATCAATGACACTCAAAGCTACTTTTCTTTCCCGCACTCTGACACCCAGATGGAGGTGTGCATCTCTGCTTGCCTTACTGACATCTCCAGTTGGATGTCTGCCCACCACCTCAAACTTAATCTCGACTGAGTTGCTCCTTTTGCCTGGAAAATCCTTCAAACTACAAGACCTCTCCATCACTATTGGCAAGACCACAGTGACTCCTGCCAAGACTGCCACAAGTATGCCACAACCTGATCCTTGAGGTTTGCAATCTACAACATCCGTTGGATCAAACCTTTCCTTACCAGGGACTATGCCCCGCTCCTTGTTTAAGTTTTAGTCATCTCCCCTCTAGACTAATGCAACTCCCACGTAGACAGTCTTCCGAAACACTCCTCCAGTCCCTTTAATCCATCCAGAATGCTGCAGCCCACCTCATGTTCAACCTCCCCAAATTTTTCCATGTCATCCTCTCTCCTATACTCCCTCCACTGGCTGCCCATGGCTGCTCGTATCCAATTCCAATCTCTGTTCGTGCAAAAGGATGCAAAGGGATCCACGCCCCCATACCTCCAGACCCATGATCCACCGCTACACACCAGCCTGCTTGGCTCTCTCTTCCCTGCACTGGCCTAGTCATCACTTCACCCAGTCTCAACTCTTCTCCTTTTTGGCTCCCCAATGGTACAATGACCTTCCACTTATGTCTAAATAGCGGACTCACCCCTCATCTTCTGTCATAGACAGAAAACATCTTTTCAAGAATTACCACATGCTACCATCTTCCCAGTGAATAACGTCCCCTGTCTACTCACTCTACTTGTTCTTAAATACACCCTTCTATCTTAGCTCTTATTCTATTTCTTCTCTTCTAACTCTTACATGATCATTCTACAGATCGTTGTAAGGGCACTTAGCCTCTTTGCACTTAATTTTGATTGCTTATCATTTTGGTGATACAGGAATTGAAGCTTATTCTACTGATTGTAAGCTAAATGCCCAATATAAAAATGAAAAATGTTCGATGGATATGTTAAGCATTTGTAGCTCTTGCGGCTAAACAGGAAATTTTATGTGGGACAGGCTTGGAGTACCAAGTAGTTTTACTCCTGGAAGATACATTTTTACCTTGTACATTGCTTTATTTCATCAGGTATTTTAAGCAGATAGCTAAATCAGTGCGTTCCAATGGATCTGCTTCATCAGGATCTGAAGAAAATGCTGATGACTTCCTGGGGTGTATCAACATCCCTTTGAATGTGAGTCTTCAAACTAGAATAGGAAACAAACTTGTACTAACCAAAGGTGTCTAACTAATGTAGGAAACCGAACACAATCTAAAATAAAATGTCTCAAATGTTTGGATATGTTATAAAGCATTTGCCTGGAAGCATGTCAAGGCCATTAATCTGGGCTGTTACACTGTGTTTCCTCTTTGCAGGAGATCCCTGTGGTTGGGTATGACACATGGTTTAAGCTGGAGCCCCGGTCAAGTGCATCCAAAGTTCAAGGAGAATGCCACCTGATCGTGAAGCTCTTCACCAGCCAGGTATGTAAGACAGTGTTTCAGATATGTTTTCCTCTTCTTGTATGTGTGGCATATGAAGAATTACTACTACTACTCATTGAAATGTTTTCCTCCAGCGAGACGCAGCCTTGTCTAAGAGAGACTCAAATGTCTCCATTCACAAGAAATTGCTGACTCAGATTCTGGAATATGAGCATGCTCATGTTCAGGTGAGTTTTCTCCAGAAATGATATTCTAAATGATCTTGGTATCAGCTGTTTTCGTCCTCCACGCATTTAAAGTCATTCACACTTTTTTCTCATCTTGTTTAGATTGCTGCAACTCTCTATTCCGGTCTCGTGCGTTCTCATTCACTCTCTCCAGCTCCTTTACAATGCTACACAAGGTTTAACTGATCAAATGAAGCATTCCCCACTGGTTATCAGTTAGATTTAAAATTACCCAGCAAACATTTTGATTGTTGAATAGATGTTGATGCGACAACCTGCACCAACACTGAAAACCTTTGTAAATATAGTGCCAACATGAAAGTTGACGTCTGTAGTCGTCCATAGCTGTGACATGCATCGTGAAATGTTACCATGCAATAATGTATTTTGAAGAGTTGTGAGTTTGTGCTGGGGTTCACGTAGAATTTCTCCTGCATGTCGTCTGTCAAATGATTGCTGGCTAATTTTAAGCTTTTTCTGATCATGTTTAAAGCATGGCTAGGCATAGCCACTATATTGCGGACATCTTAGGTCCCTAAGAGCTGGAAAGCTTTCTGAGATCCTCCTAGATCTGTCAGATCTTCTGACTGTTTGCCATGAGGGCCCCTAGACTAGTGAACGCCCTGCCTGTAGAACTAACTTTTATGTAATATTTTTGATTTTTGATCACTTTTGAATGATTTGTTGTTTTTTCTTTTGGTTGTGTTACCATTGCTTTTGGATAAGCACTAGATAAAGAAATATTCTTATTCTTATCGAAATGAAATAGTTAGTTCACCCATTAGTAAGCACTTCTTCTTACTATCTTACTCTAGAGAGAGCCTTATAACTGGAATGGACAGGTTAGTCCCCCAGCATGGACTGTGCTCACTCATCATGGTGTGCAAACTGATCTTTCACCTCTCCAACAGGCAATCATGTGAGTATTAGTGGAGAACTGATCAACATGTCCATCAGAGCTTTGTTATCAGATGAGAGGTGCACTTTTGATTTTGTTTTCCTACACAGTCGCTGGCAGTGCTACAGCAGCCACCATCGGACCCAGAGGGTGTGCTACTCCCTGCTGCTGCGCCTCCTGAGGACCATCGATGCAGAGTGGGACCCTCCTGCTGTGAGAGGAGACCTGGTAGGTTCTCCGCCACCGGCCTCGGTATAGGAAAAACCTTTCATCATATCAAATGGGCCACCTCATTAGCTCAGCTATTCACTGACATCCATCAAGGTTTTTGGTGTTTATTTCAACCAAAAATGTCTCACAGCCTGTGTAGTTGAAGCTATAACTGAGCGCCCTTCCTGTGTCCAGGAGAGGCAGCTGTCAGACAGCTTCAGGCTGTACACAGAGCACTGCCTGTGCCTGATGAAGAACATGCGTCAGGTGTTCCCCTGTACCAGCCCTGCTGCCATTACACGCTACGAGCTCATGCTCAGGTAAATTCACATCACATCATGCACTTGCCAGCGCTGTCATACCAGAAACACACTCTTTTCACCTTTCACCCTAATAGAACTACAGAGAGACTACAGTCAGTCAGTCACACTCTGTGTAGGAGGCTGTGTTGGGCTCATTTAGAAATATATTACTCATTGCTCATTACTCATGTCAAAAACAGTAATATTATACAACATTTGTTTCCAACCACGGCGTTCCACAAGGTTTAAAACAGCATTGTACTAACTAACTTTATTACTTTATACCTTGTTTGCATTGGAGTAGAATAAAGCAAGCAATGATATTTATTGCTTAGCAACAGGTAACTAATGGGTTTAAATTAATTAAAACCCAAAGGTTGTATCTTTATTTAATGTTTGACACTGTTGTAAATATGTCTGAAGTGTTGTATAAAAGCAATGACATACTGGAGGTTGTGTTATATCGTAGTTATTGGCACCGGTGTGCTGTGGTTGAAGGAACAAGGCCACAAGCACTCCTTCTCGTATGCTATTGCTCAGATATTACTTATTACTCCCTGGAAGTAATAAGTAAGTTACACTGCTCATTATATTATGTTTCTGTTACACCCTTGAAATTCACCACTTCATCCTCTTACCCCTTAAAAAAATTGAATTACCTGTGAATGATCAGGGTAACCAAATACTGTTAATGTCGATAAAATCCAAGTAGTGGGAATACTTCCACCCAGAGAAATAAAACCTTATGAAATTTCTCATTTAACCTTGCTTAGTGTGTGCCCACGTTATATACTGTACAAGACTTTTTGACCATTTTCAATCTTTTACGATTTTGCACTATTTGTTAGAATGAAAATGAAATAAATCACTACAACATTTTGCTGATTGGTTACCACCCAACACTCAGAGGAGGGCAGTAACATGGACCAAATTGAGGAGCCTGTTGTGTCTAAATGCTAGCCATTTTGCCAATAAAAGCAGCTGTGGCTCTTGAAGCTCATGTTGCTTGTTGCAGCCCCCCAGGGCAGCGCACTGGAGAAACTAATTTGGAAGAGTCGATTTCTTGTAGGGACTTTTCCAATAAGACTGTCCTAACTCTGCCCAGTGATTGACACTTCAAGAGAGATCTCATATCACTCAGGACACACACACACACGCACACACAGACACACACACACACACACACACACAATTCGTCCTCTCCTGCCAGAATAATGCAGGATAAGATTGAAGCTACCAGGGTGAACTGTAAGAAACAAATGTTACTCTATGATGTGAAACCAGCATTTAGGTGACCTCGAAGCAAAGCCTTTTCACAAATGTTCATTTTAATTGGCTTTTTTCTGTCCATGTGTGCCAGGGGGATCGGCTATATGCAAAACATGCGAGCATTTAAGACTGTATGTCCTCTTCGAAACGAACTGCATTTGGACATCACCACCGCTGTCAAGGTAAAAATGAGTGTTTTTTTTCAGGTCTCTGACATCAGCACATGCTATTTACTTATCACTATTTATTTTACCCCTGATATAACTATATAACCATTTCAACAGAAAGGAACAGCAGAGTGGTACGAAAGCATAATCGCACAATATAAACCAGAGGAAGGGGTGAGTTTATACTGAAGGAAACAAGAAATCACAGAGTTTACTTTCTCTTGTTGGCCCTGGCCTGAGAATCTTGATGCAGGATGTTGTACTTTGTGTGTTGATAATAAAGACTATGGAGGAGCAGCTGAAGAGGCTGGTTCAGGTGGTGGATGCTGTATGTGCAGACGTACAGAGAGCGCAGAACACCTACAACAAACTCTTCTACAGGTGAATCTTTTTCTGAAGCAGCGGAACAACACTGATTTGAGTTTATTAATTGACTGATCCCGTTTCAACCTTTTGTGTGTTTGTACCCACACAGTGCAGTGAAAGTAGATTTCTTCAGCAACTCATACAGGCAGATGGAGAAACTGGTATGTCATTAAAAAAGTGTGTTATAAAGTCACTGTTATTGTCTTCCACATACCTTACCAGCACTCATACCTGAACTCCACTGGTTTCACCCTGCAGGTAGCTGATGATATAAATGTAGCCATGGAACGGGTGTGTGGGACTCTGGAGCAGGAGAGCTCCAGACTGACTCAGACCATGGGAGAGACAATCTTCGAGCTCTTTATGTCCTTGAAAATCCTCAAAGGCTTTCGGGAGTTTCTTCCTCTCAAGTTAGTTCACAATTTGACTCTGACTATATATAAGCACAGAATATGAAAAGATGAGCTTTGATTGTTTGTTACTTGGCAGATGTTTTAAGATATGAAATGTCAGTGATATTAAGAGAATTCAACCTTTTCCTCAGTTTTCAATTTCTTAAAAAAGGCTATGTGTGTTCTTCTCCAACAGGGATGCCAAAATGTTGGCTTTGACGGGCTTTCATAACTGGTTTAAGTCCTCTATCCATAAGTGGCTGCAGATTGTCCACGACAGATCATGTGACAGGATCCGTAGAGCAGTGGACATGGACAAGGTAGACGAGGCTTCTGCTCTTCTGAGAATGGGAAATGGAAATAAGAAATGAATTTCTCATGGCATACACCAATGACACTATGGCCATCGTAGCTATGAGCTATACAGTAGTATGTGTGTAGGTTTATTGCAATGTTAATTCATTTTTAAAAATTGCACATACTCTACGTGTCCCGTGTTGCATGTTTGTCTGTATGTTTTATATATATGTGTGTGTGTGTGTGTGTGTTATCTGAACAGCTGGAGCCTGTGCAGCAGGCTAAACACAGCTCCTCAGCAGTGGAAGTAACAGCATGTTTCAGCCAGGTACGCGAGATCTGGTTCCAGCTGGCCTGGCCAGACTCTGCAGGGGCCTTCATCTTTGTCACCCGCTTGACAGACGTGAGTGCCACTTCCAATGCTACCACACTCGTAAACACGCATCTTACAATGCTATACACACATGCACACAACACCATGCACACACATACAGGCATACACATACACACAGACAGGCTGAATGTAAAGCTCTACAAATGGCAAGTAAGAATCAGAAACGTTAGTCTAGAAATGAAAAAGAAAATTGAGGATTTTACTGTAATGATGGGACTGTGATTTTATGTGCCATAGAATTTCTGCAGTGAGGCTGTGTGCTACACAGAGATGATAACACGCAAGATTGAGAGGAACCAGCTGGGGCGAGACCACAAGAGCTTCACAGTGCAGGTAACGCCTGGGGGGGGGTTACACTATGACGTGGGAAGTAAATGTCAGCAAGTGTTCTCTCCCTGGCAACTCAAAGACCTCAGTGGGAGCTTGGCACTCTGATATGTTTACACTAGTTATTGCAATTGCCTCTACCCATCATCAGCCATTTACACGCACAACTCCATCCCTCCATTTTTCTGTAGCCTTGCCTCTTTTCCTCCTTTGCTTCTTCACCCCTGTTTCTCCGCCTCGTCCCTCTATTTCTCCTATTCTGCTCCTCCTTGCTTTCCGCTAGCTGTGCATCGCCCTGAACAACACAGAGCATGTGCGCGTGTTCCTGGGACGTCTGCCCCGTGACCTGGACTGGCAAGGTGTGGAGCAAGCGATGGAGGAGTCTTGTGGGGCGGAAGGGAAGGAGCAGGTGTACAAGGCCCTCAACGGGCAGCTCTACAACATGGATCTGGACCTGCAAAGAGAATCCAAGCGCCTCATCACCCTGCTCACTGACAAGGTACCACACACAGAGCATGAATACCTGCAGTTCATCCATATCTGAAAGCATGACATTGTATATATATATATATATGTTTTTATTTTCAGTGCCAAAAACCCATCATGTATTATTAAAATCATGTACTACTGTGTAACTACTCGACCCATTGGTGCTTATTGAGACTAATTCAATGAGTTTGACCTCAAGTATAAGTGAGTGGATTTTCTGTAGACTTTGCATCCAAGCTCCAAATGTCCACATTTACACATTTGAGCATTTGCGATTTGCTTTAGAATAAGCTTCCAGTGGTAAGAGATATCAACTCAATATCTTGACTGTAGAACGATAACAGGCAAACTTGAGTCATTCATGAATGCTTGGCAGATCACTTTCTACCATTGTGGGGTGTAGAAGACACTTCTCAAGCTTGTGTGCGTGAGTTTCTTTATCAGGGGCAATATAGTACAGATCGATGTCTCGTCATGCACCATTTGCTGTATTCAGTCCCACTGCAAAATCATATATTGTCATATATTCTGTGCAAACGTGCATGCATGTACACCTGCGTGTACATGTGTGTGAGAGAATGTTTTTGTGCAGATGCTACCTGAACTGCGGAGATACATACAGCACATCAGCCTGTCCCCAGACTCCATCAACAATGACGACGTAAGGCCCAGCGGCTTGATGTAACCTTCATTCTTTTACCACTGGTGTTTGTCACCACAGCTGCTCTAACACTGTTCAACCGACATTGTTCCAGGCTGTGTCCCCTCTGATGAAGTACTTACATGACACTATGGTCATCCTCATCGACACCCTTGTGAAGGAAAATCTGGCAAGGTAATTACTCTGTTAGCCTTAGAAATAATAATAACCCCTCTGACACTTTTTGTGCTAGCACTTATCATTATCTAGCTATTATCAACAGTGAAAACATACATGAGGCTGGGAAAGGGTCCACCAGTGGGGTAATTGTAAGTACTGATCACTTAGGCTTGATAAACACAAATGTGTGGGTGTCTCGTTTTGTCTCCCAGAGTTCTCCAAAGCATGTGGGAGCTGCTTCTGCGGATGATCCTGGACACCATAGCAGAAAACAGGGGTGTACAGGTGGAGTTCTACAACCGCTTTCAGTACACAGTGGAGGTCAGTGCTCACCTTCTTGATCCTCCAGGTGCTTTTATCTCACAATAGTCTTTTCCCAGCACAGTTTCCACAGTTCAGCTTAGTCTTTATTGTGCCTAGTAGTATGATAAAGGTAGACACCCTCAGAAGACATGTGTCAACTCTGTACAAGGCATCACCAAGGTTATCATCATGGCTGTCGGTGGATTATCTGTGAGGCCTTCACTGCCATATTTTCTGATTTCTCCACCTTCAAATTTGGATTGTTCTAAAACTTTGATTGACACGTTTTAAGGTTAGTAGTCCAACCATTTGTCACATTAAAAATAAAGATCTGCACAACGCTCAGTTCCCACACCAAAAAGGAACAATGCAAATATAAACGTAGTAGCAAAAAATTTTTTGAATCTCTATATAATAATAAATATAATCTCTAAATATCTTTAGGCTTGAATTGGAGTTAAACTCATCACTCATTGAGGTTAAAGTCATCATTCATGGCTATATTTGTTGTTGTTGTTGTGTGTGTGTGTGTGTGTTTGTGTTTTTTAATTCAGATTTTTTATTATTATGAAGTTATTATAATGTATTAATTATATTATTTTATTTGCCTCCCAGAGCTTTCATCCTGTTTGTGTGAACACTGTTAACTTCTAGTCCACAAATCAGGAATTCCTTTTCTTACCTGAGTGTTCCCTACGCTTAGACACTGTTGCAGTTCTTCCATGCCAAAGGAGACGGTCTATCCCTGGAGGACATGAAGAGTGGAGACTACAAGGTTAGAGCTCTCAGTCTATCAGCCAGGCCCCATGTTCTCTTTTCCTCCATGCCACTTAGCTTTCTCCCTCTCTGACCCTCCCCATGCTGCTTTAGGTCCTGGATGAGGAGCTCAGGCTGAATAAATGTTCGTCCTTTGAGCTGATTGAACAGTACTTTCTGGAGAAGATTTCCCAGCAGGTGTGTTGCAACTGACTGGGCTGACACATCTCATTTTAGCCCTGAGGTGGAGAGGGCAGTATTGATTGGAAAGCACAACACAGTCTTTTTTTTTACTCTGGTAATATCACTTTGACGTTCATCCTTAACACTGAACAACAATGATGCAGTGTAGACACTGGAATGGATTTATGGTGGGCTGATTCTTTACATTAACTAAGTATAATTAAATAATTATATTGCACTGTTCTGACTATTCTTCCTGCTGGTGATAAAGAATGACAGTCATCCTTTAATAAGGACTATATTCAATATTCCAGAGAACGCTGAAGCATACACGCTTTGGTCGGATCAGTGTGAAGTGCTACTATGATGCCCCAGAGCAGAGGCTGACAGTGGAGATTCTGCATGCGGCAGATATCATTGCACTTGATGCCAATGGTAAACTGTGTAACAGTCAGATTGAAGTGCAGGTCCTTGTTTTTCCAGTTGTCCTGACAGTGTTTGGGTTCTCACCCTGTCCTCTTTCTGATCCCACCTAGGTCTGAGTGACCCCTTCGTCATAGTGGAGCTCTGTCCTCACCACCTCTTCCCCATGGCCAAGAGTCAGCGCACCCAAGTAAAACTTAAGACACTTCACCCAGTGTTTGATGAACTCTTTTACTTGTGAGTAATAATCCCTTCCCCTTCCTGTTAATTTGTGTACAGCCTATGCCTGATTCCTTTTGTTGGTGTGTCTTCTAGCCATGTCAGTCCTGAACAGTACAGACACAGGTTTGCCTGTTTGACCTTCACTGTGATGGACTATGACTGGCTGTCCACCAATGACTTTGCCGGTGAAGCCGTGGCCCCTCTCAGTGACTTCTGCTGGCCAGGGAGACCAAATGCCTCAGCAGCCGGCAAGAGCGTCCAGCCAGTCATTCTCCACCTGTCTCGCAACAAACCCAGCGGTACTTATTGCCCCAGGCTGTAAACCACATTTTTACATACATAGTACAACAACATAGTATTGGCTGCTAGGGAGGCCCTAAGGTCTGGAAAGGCGTTCCAATTACTTGTGTAATTCGAGATTGAGAGCCATTCAATCTAAAGATAATTGTGTCAGGTGTAGGAACCACTCTCATCTGTTTGCTTTCCCCTCCAGAGAAGCCAATCATGAGGATGCTGGATGCACGCATTGGAGACAGGGAGGCTCAGGAGTTTGTCCGCAGGCTGAAGGAGATTGAGAAGTCAATGGAAGAGGAGTAAAAGCTGTCAGTACTGCCTGCTGTATTGGTGTTTTCTGACCACGTCTTGCGACATGTGCTTTTGTACTTGTTGTACCATGTTTACAATATTTGAAGTTTTTTCGAGTCCCATTGTATGTGCTGTAATTATGCCAAAACGAAAAAAAGGAAAACAGTAAGACTCATTGCTGTTTTCTAATAGGGAGATTAACATCCTCACTGTTACTGTGCAACCCTATGCTGTCTCAGTTTAACTATATTTGAGAATCTTAATGAATAGTTGATCCTAAATGTTATCACTCTATATTTTTTGTAAAGAGGTAATTGTTATCTTTGTTGTATGATCTTTGATATTATAGATTTAACATTGAAGAGGTATTTTGTGAAAGTAGCCTACATATCAGATGGTATTCAGTCCAAGTCTAAATCTATACCTCAAATATGCTCATTAGATGCAGGGGAAATAAACAAGGGTCCAGACCTTTCAAATTCTAGATGTACACTGTGGAGATAAATTGCATGAAAGTACATTTAAAATGTGAATGGCTGAGCCCACCTGTTTATTTTCCTGATATCACAGTGGCTTACCAACAAACAACAAAATCAAACATCTATTTCTTGAAGGAGAGAAATTAGACACATAGCAGGCAGGGAGCCATATGCAACAGACTGCTATTCACAAAGCTCATCTTGGGTCGCTGGAGGGGCCAGAGTACCTTATTGGTGGAAAGACTGATTCTTTTAACTCACTCAATTCTTTCGGGCTGTCTGACAGTAGTGAATCAGAACCAGTCTTTTGTAAAAATGACAATTTCATAGCCAACAGCACTTCGCCAAGACGTTTGAGAATTTGTAAGTTTTTTGTGGCTGTGGTTGATTAAGCCCAGTTGCCGGCCAGCTCTGAAGTCATTGCCAAGGTAGGCAGATAACATTTGCCTTCGTCCCAAACACACGTTTTGTGTTAGCAAAGACGTCGGCTCACTTGGTATGGAGCACAGTCCTGCCACAGACACTGAACCGATTTGAAATGTTGATTCAGTTTGTTCACTTTAAAGTGTCGTTCAAATGAACAATTGATTTGTGAATTGACCCACCACTATCGTACTTTGTTTCCCCTCTTCAGGGAACAGGGGCTATATTCATAACCATTCATTCCTTTCATAGCTATGGGGATTCACCATCACGCCCTGACATGCCCAATAATTGAAAGGGATAAGACAGGTTACACCCTCACATCCCTACAGATAGCACAGCGTGCACCACAGTCTGTGGCTTTATACTCTTCAAAAAATATTCAGTAAAACCCAGCTACTTGAGGCTAAAGAAGATCATGTAGCATTCAGAAAGTACTGATAGAAAAGCCTTTGTTATCACAACATCCTATCGAGACAGGACATTAAAAGAACGAAAAGTTGCTTGAAAATCATAAAAGTTGAGTATGAGTCGGAGCTAGCAGCCTGAGCTCTTGAGGTGATGAGAAAAGAAGTGCAGTAGCATAATTATGCTTCAGGGGAAAGGCAAGACCTCCCTGCCTGCAACAGGTCTCACTGGCCTGACAGGAATAATTAAATAGAGCTTCAACACCAGCTCTCATGACACTCAATCCTTCATGGCGATGTGTTAAGTGTGTACTGACTGAAAGGGAAGTAGCGTTTTTGCAGAAAAGAACATGCATGATTAGACACCTGTTAACCTGAGATTCACACTAATACCTGGAACACAACCGATGTTTTTTGGTTGTGTTCGATGTCACAATTTCATGTTCATCTGACAGTGAACATGAAATTCTTATGCAATTGAAACCTTCAACAACGAGCTAGCAAGCTAATATTACCCTAGCAAGCCTTACTGTCACTTATGTAGCTTACAGTTTGCTTATTTGTGAATATACAGTAGTTACAAAAGGCGAGGCAGATCTAGGAGGGAAAAAATCAAAAGCTAGGTGCACTCGTGTATCCCACTCAAAAACAACCAGTAAACATAACACCCAGGCATCATGTTTTTGGAGTTTCTATTTGCGTGACATACATTTAAAAGGTCAAGTCAACCTAGTTGTCACTACTGAGCACTGACAACAATGTATGAAGAATTACTCATTTAGGGATAATTAATGCTTGTCGGAAATCTAAACATGCTATTTTTCATTTTGTAAATTCTAACATAGCTTACTGACAAGCCGACGTGATCATAAAATCGAATCCGTGTTAAGCCGGGCAACCAGGATATGTGGCCATGTGATGGGAAAAGTAACACTGGAAAAGTAACATTGTAGCAAGGACCGAGAACTTTGCACCAAACTTTGACACCGACAGCATTTTGATAGCGATATTACTTCACCGTAGCTGCTTGTGTAGTGCTTCGTTGTTACCCTGTGTAGCTGTGAGGATGAAGCACGCGACATGAAAAACTATGTCTATGCCTGGAATGTGTTTGCTGCATTAAGGGGATTGTTCAGATGTTTACGAAGCCTGCCTTTTTAACATCAACTGGGAGGCCTTTCAATTCCTCCAAAGACCACTTGCCTCCATGTTTTGTTTTTTAGGAGGGAGAATTTGTTAGCGTTAATTAGTATCTTTACTGAACTCTTTCATTACTTTACTACAATTCAAACCATTTCATAATTGTTTCCCAACATAGTTTACTATATAGAGGGACTTGAATATGATTTTTTAGTTACAGTTATAGCTATATAGTTATAGCCTCATTTATCTCCTCAACTGTTGTTCCCAAATGCTAACAAGCTTTTGCTCTCAAAAACTAAAACAATGGTGTACAAAAAGGTTTATTTTGATGGTCTGGAAGGACACACAGTTTCTGATGAATCAGATAGGCTTCTCAAAAATCTGAAATATCCTTTTAAAGTATGGTGATTATATTTTGTCTTCAGTACCTCAAAGCCAGGCGTTCCTATCAGGCATTTGACACAAAAAAGCCCACCTCCCTGTCAACACAACCGTTTTATATAGTCCTTAAAAAGATTTCAGAAATAATTTCTACACTACAAGTTCAAGTGTCTTTCAAGTTTATTGAAACCTAATGAGGAAGGGAAAAACTATCTTTCAATAAATAAGTAAAATTGTCTGTGTTTAGTAACAACTGGTATTATGTTGCATTCAGAATAGCAATCTGGTCAGTCTCAGTTGAGTAGACAGGTGTATTCTGGTGAACATAACATTTTTCAAATACAGAAATATTGTATTTTCAGTCTTTGGAAGTCAGTATGATCACACTAATAATAAGAGGCTGTAGTTCTGCTGTCCTATTTCAAAGAAGAGCTGAATCTTCAAGGCCTCTAATATTCGGTTTTGAAATCTATGGCAGAGGACATAAAACTGTGAATTATTTGAACTTGTGTTATGGCTGTCAACGCTGACTTTGACATACTTTTATTTAAGGTATTAACAGAGAAATATTGTTGTCTCAGATTGAAATTGAATGATATTTGGTTTGTTGTCTACCGTCCAAATTTAAATGCAGCAGATAAAGAAACTTACTCTCAAGTCTTAAATTTGTTATTGTAAAAGTGAATTATTTGTCCTTGAATTGTAAATGACTGTGTTGCTGTTTATTGGATCATAACTTTGGAGATGTCTATGACCTTGAATAAAGATTGCGTTTAAATATGAACTCGGTAGCTTGTTTTGATCATTACCATGAGCATAAAGCGTTTAAAAATGTGCTGTTTGATTTTAATTTTGACAAATTATTATCGTGAGACCACCACAGTTTGCGGTATATGAAAATTAATTTGAGACATTTTACAAATGTTCCCGGCATTTGATTCGAGACGTTCAAAAATCAGGTGTATTTAGTCTCCTTGGGCTGATGCAGACCTGTTCACCTCTTCTTCCCCACCACTTCATTATCCTCCCATCCAATCATCTGTATTCATCCTCTGTCTTTTCTTGACCTTTAATACCTTACTTCCTTTCCGCCAGGGCAACCTGGAGATCAAACACATCCTGTAATGCCACAGCCACCCTAGAGAGAAACCAAATACAAACACCGTGATAATAATAGTGTTCATTGTGTCCAGCTTGAGATCAGAGGGCCAGAAAACTGGCTGTGTCATGGTCTCTTTGCAGTCCACTCTCAAAGTGCTGCTCTGACAGTAGATTAGATTAGAATTTCTCACAGGTGGAGGAAATTGATTTGTGTGTTTGTGTGTGTGTGTGTGTGTGTGTGTGTGTCTGTACTCTGTTGAATGCCAATCAATACATTTTAAATCATCAGAAATCCAGTGATGACTGAATAGTACTGACTTGTTAGCTGGCTCAGGTGTGATGGGAACCTTGTCATCTAATGCAGACATCATGCCCTCTAGTCAGCGGCTGTACGCACTGCATCACATCCACCTGTCAGCTTGCTGGTACTTTGCTGTTTCTTTGCAGCTGGGACCTTCATAGGTCTATTACCGTTTCATTGGTTCCCTCTCGTCTATCCTGGATCACCAGAAGCATTGCATTCAACACATAGCTGTAAGAAAATATGGAATGTGACTTAAAGTGGTTCCACATATTCGCCTGGCACAGACAGACACGTATGTGTGCAAATGGACACACCAAGCAGTTAGAGCAGGGGTGGGCAACCATGTGCCATGGAGGGCCGAGAGTCTGCAGGTTTTCATTCCAACCAAAGAACACACCAGGTGATTTCACTGATTAGCACACCTTCAACCAGAGAGGAGAGACTAATCAGTGAAATCACTTGTTGTAGTCTTTGGTTGGAGTGAAAACCTGCAGACTCTAGGCCCTCCATGGCACGTGGTTGCCCACCCCTGAGTTAGAGGAAGACAGAAAGACAAGAGAGAGAGAGAGAGAGAGAGAGAGATAAAACTCTTTGCACTGATTGTAACCACTAGATGTCCCCATAACTTCACAAATCTTCGTCTAATGTACAAGGCGTAGAGTGCATATCAATCAGTGTTAGCTGTCCTTTGCCTCAGTCCATTATAATGTAGCCACTTAATCATGCTAGCATGATGCAGCAGTTGAGGCTCTGACATCATCAGGCTTCATGGTCATTGTCCCTCTCCATCAAGATCATGGCTTCTGTGATCCTTGAATTTCTTGTTCAACTTTCTTGTTGTCTTCAGACTCAACAGGTTCGAGGAAATATAACTAAAAAGTTGGACACCTCAATGACTTAAAATGTAAACAAAACCAGTAGTGGGTTTTATTTATGTGTGCTTCAACAGGCAGCATCATACTGAAATTATGGAGTACTTTTGAGTACTCTAACAATGTTGTTTTCTCAAGTAACTTAGAGTACACTGGTGAACCAGTGACAAACTAGACAGATAATTAGTTACAGTACTATATACAGGCTGAACATACAAAATCTGAAAATCTGTTATTTATTTGGATTAAAGCATTGCTTAAATCCCATTTCACAGACAAACTGGAATTATTCTGGAATAAAAAGTACTCTATCCATCCAGTAGGATAGAGAGCTGATTACGTTCAGTGGTGTCAGTGCCTATACTCAGCTTCCTTTATCAGGTATTTTAGAAGTTTAGGCAGTGGGGGAGAGAGGTGGCAGCCTTGGACAGGTGTTGATCTCCAGGAATGTTGGCAGTGCATTGTGGGCCGGGTGGCTGCTGCTCCTCTGCTGGCTCTGGCAGATACATTTAACATCACTGTGATCCCGCAGTGTCTTATGTCCCCTCAAACAACCCTAATCCTCCCCTCAGACATGTTACACTGCACACCCATCCCCTCCCTTCTAGAGCCCAACCTAGAGTCCCTCCCCCACCCCTCCCTCTCTCAGATTAAAGCATACACACCTGCAGCTTCCCTGGCTTGGCTCTGTGTGTCTTACCTGTGAAGATTGACGCTGCAGGGTTCGTCATGGCATTCCTCTAGATACATTTACATCTGCCATTTATGGAGGCAGCAGGCTGTCATTAATTCAGCGCTGACTCAACCCAAGTTATGATCACACCTGTTCTACGGTATCAAAGCCTTATTCTCAGGGGGTTCTAACCATCATCTTAGGTGTGTGTGTGTGTGTGTGTTGCATGCATCAAGTTATTTTAAGTGTCTTAAGAGACGTTCCAGAAATGAATACTGTTGGTGCAGGGGTTACTAAGACACAACTCCATGCAAAGGTCCTTCTTTGTGATAAGATAAGATTACTTTAGAATAAAGAGGAGTTCCTCCAGTTGTGCCCATGCAGGCTTAGGACTTAAACACCTGTTGAAAGAGCCTTTGGTTGTTGTCTGCAGGTGCCTCTTTGGCTGTGGCGTCAGTGTTATTAGGCACTTCTGACGTCTGCCTCTCCTCTCCGGCAATAGCGGGGAGAGGCCAAGACAACGAGTCCTTTGTGGCTTCAGGAGCCCTTGTCAGAGAGAGCTGAGATGATATTAGACAGCTTGCCCCTGAGGAATTCAAATGGACAGTGCTTGGGCCAAGGCCAGTACCGCCGCCGCTGCTGAGCCTTTTAACAGGGCCCATCGCAGAATCATCCTCACAGGCCGGGCCACAACAGTTGATTTCAATGCAGTGAGTGAGGGAGGGAGGGATGGATGGAGGAAGGGAGGGAGGGAGTGTCATAGCGTCTATACATTTAGTCACCCGTCTAAGCTGTAATGAGCTCTACATAGATTACACACAGCAAAATAGATTATGCTTTCATTCATACAGTACAATATGGACAATATATACTTTTTTTTCAAGCAAGCACAAGCCATGAATTATTCTGTGCATATGGGCTATTGTCAGTCCAGCCGTTCGATCTGTTTATGAAAACATCCCAGCCAGAAAAACACGAGGAGGTTATCACATGAACAGTATCTGATTCTGCCCAGTTCCTGTGTTGTCGTGTCTGGGACGAGTTCAACAGAAGCCCTAGGGAAGTCAGCAGAGCAAGAAAAATCATACATGTCATGCAGTCCTTTTTGTCCTTCTGATCAATTACTCTGTTAAAAGAACATGTTGTTCGTCTCTTGCATCTTACCGGTAGACGATGAATGCTCGAGTCATCACAGAGAGGATGTTTGTGCAAAAATGGAGCATGAAAAAAATAGACAATAGCTTATAGTGAAAGTTAGCCAGTGCCGTAGTTTGATGTCTGAGAGGAATGTTCATTTTGGGACTTACAATAAATGAAAGAGTGTTTTTTTGTTTTTTTGTCCTGGTCTGCGGGCTTACTGTAGGCCTCTGTGAAGAAACCATTATTGTGGCAGCGCCTGTCGACATGAATCCTCTGTTTACCCACTCAGTTCTGCATGCACAGAAACTGTGGTTCCCTCCACTGGTCCCAAGCACGCACATCTACGCCCCGTTCCTTCTGCTGTAGCACACATGCCTGGTATACTTAGCTCCCTCTTTAGCAGCGTGTAACCAATCTAAGCTCACAAGCAAAACAGAGGAGTTAAAAATTAAACAAGTTGGATTTTTGCTCAAGGGCATATTTATTTGATTTGGTGTGGATGGCACCAGGATCCCTACATTGGAATCTGTCTCGTTTACAGTTGAAACAGATAGAACGAGAGCATGAGACATCATTCATCAAATAGGTTCCCCACCCTTCTGGTATTCCTCTTTTGTGTGCAACTTCAGTCTCCATGTTCTTTTGGAGGTTTGTTTAATGTGTGTCGAGGCAAAGGTCGTCTTGATGTGCAGGGTGCGAGAGTGACTTCTAGATTTCTTCAACAATAGAGACGTTGGTAAGTATTATTTTATGTACAGCAGGCACCGTCTGCTCTAAAACTCTGTGGTCTTGGCCAAATTAGATTAGATCAAACTGTAAGCAAAATGTGGAAATCAGGTAAATGGTGCTGTGAATAGTGCTTATAAAGATACTCTTAATGGTGTACCAGTAAAATGTCACAACACTACTGCTGAATTCACACAGTCATAACTTCCCCAGAACTGTACCTTCTTTGAATAGTGTAAGCAGATCATCGGATAGATTCCTTGGAATCTGAAACGACGTAGTTCTTTTTTCCTGTGAATGCTTATTGAGCCTGATCCTCTTGGCATTTCCTGAAGGCAACAATGATTATTTTGGTTTTATTGACTTTGACATCCAAAGTGCACCAAGTGGCAAGGCTTTCATCCTCTGATATGATCCTGGGTCAATATCAGACCTCTGAGTAGCGGAGTGGTGAAGTGGAATCAACACTCAACCCTGCAGGCCTCCTGTGCACAGGCCTTAAGATTGTTATTAACCTTGACCACCTGTCATTTGTGTGTTAGAAAACTCCTGGATATATTTCCATCTTGCACTCTCCAGGCCAAGGACACAGTTTCAGCACCAGCTTTGACAGTATAATCATGTTGCTTTGGTATAGTCCGCGAAAAGCATTCTTACATAGCTATTACTTGTGTCCATGCACAAAAACTGGACTGTACATAATGTTCCATGTAAAAGGTACCATTTAGAAGTGAACTTAGCTTGTGAATGTGCATAGCTCTATGCATACTCTATACTATGCAGGGGTTTTAAGCTAGCATTGGGCTGTAGCCATTCAAATCATCTAAATTAAAGTGATCATTATATCATGTTTAAAGAAAGTTTGGTGATGATATTTAAGGTTGTAAATGTATCTTTATAGTGCCTTTATGCGATATGAAATGATCTTATCATGTGGATTTCTGTTTCTGAATTCAAAGAATAAATAAGTGAGTAAGGGATTATAGTAAAAGGGAATGATTTCCTCAAACCCTCTGTTATGAAGGGTAGAAGTTTCCTTCTGAAAGCACCATGCACCCTCCTAAAAATAAAAACATTGCAAAGAGAAAAAACAGAAATCCAACATTGAATATGAAAGAATAAAAGTGAGTAGCCTATGTAGCCTTTAAATTTGCAAAATAAGTGAGCATTATGTAGCACCTCAAGCTGCAGTGGCCCATCCTTTCCCCGTCACTCTTTATTATTCAGAGGAAGAAGTATGAGTGGAAATTCTTTGGAAGGTTCAGATTTATTGGCAAGAGTAGTGTTGTTTATCACTCTGGCTGTGCCCAGCTCCGCTCTTTGAAATAATCTAGCTACTGCCTCAACATTTCTAATACATGACAAAACATTTAAAAACAATTTCTTTCTAATCAACCAGGTTAAGATGGTCAGGATTACAACTTAAATCCTTTTTTACTGTGTGACAATGAGAGCTTCCTCTCTGGAACCGCATAGCGTCACTAATTCTTTTGGTGTTATAACATACTGACCTTCTTTCCCCTCTGCATTTCACCCACGGCCACCTTGGATCTGCCTGAATCGAGCATTATTCTTCATTCGGTGCACAAGCATCAAGCTTAGGGTTGATGCATCCCGGTTAATTATACCCAGTGGGTATGAATGTCACACAAGATGAGGGGAATAACTCATATATCAGTATATCAAAGCATTGGCCACTGTTACATCAAGGACTGGGGTGATATTAAAGATGGCATTTTGACCAAAGATGTTATTATTTATTGATTCATTGTTATAGCAGCCCTTTCCAAAGGCATGAAATAACAGGGCCAAACTTGGAATGCTTTAAAGTGGCAGTAAGTCAGTATTAATTGATTTTGAAGGACCACCACCCTAACATTTATCTCTGGATGCCCAGATGTACTCTTGTCTCTTCTCTCTGAAAGGCTAATATCCTCCGGTGTAAAGCCCTTTTTTATCCCCCGACTGATTGTGGTTGGAGTAATCTGTAGTTCATTTCCTATTACAGCTTTCCACTAGAAGGGCGTCCGAGGGTCAAGTGGTCAGTCGCAAAGCCAAAGTGTTCACAACTCCCCCCTTTGATGTCTTTGATGGCCACTAACTAACAAAGAAGACTGTAACCATGACCACCAGTGGTGAAAGAGGAAGAATGTGACCAGTTGCCGTAACTGAAATCTCCTGGTTCATTTCAAGGTCAGCAGACTTCTCCCACTCTCCAAACTTTGTTGAGGAAAAAACACATCCTATGTGTGCCAGACCACTGCAGTACCTATTGAAGAACCTATTATGATTCATACAAAAATCTTTGACTCCGTGAAGCAGCCTTAAACACAATGTACTTTATAGAAACTTCAAAGGAAACTTTCCAGCAGCCTATACTGTTGAGCTAACTTCCTCTCTTGCTCCTCCCTTGCTGTGAGGGCTACTATGTAACTGGAAATATTTCATTGTACAGGGTATAATACATAAGTGCCTTATGTTTGTATTGAATCAAGGCTGTGCTGTTGATGTTTCAGTGCCAACCATTCAGTTACCCTGGCAAAGTTCCAGTCGGTTCACACGAAGGACCTCAAATCCCCTTCTTGCCAGGCACTGCAGAACAAGAAGCAGTACAACTGAACATCAAATGAGTTGTTTCTTTAAAAATAGTCAGATAGAACAATCAAAGCAATACACTTTTTTTTTTAAATGCACAAGAACATGATTGGAACATGAATGGTCAAGTGAAAGTGTAGTAAGTTTTGCCCCAGTTCATTAAAAGTCCCATAAAGTCCCCCCCCAGTTAAGGTTCACTGGGTGGGAGGTGCAGCCTTATGGAGCATTCTCTGTCGTCCTGTGACCTCCCAGACTCCTAATGGGACCCTAGCATGGAGGCTGTGGGAATGGACTGAAGGAATCCTCCCAAAAGGGAATAACAGAATGTGAAGCGAGCCTCTCTGGTCACAGGGCCTGTGGGTACAGCATGTGTGTATCTAAGGAGCAGTTATGTCAGTCTCTCTCTCATGCCCCCAGACCACCACACAAGCCTCAGGGCGCAGGGTTGCATCAGCTGCCCTGACAAAGCCTCCGTCCAGCCGACACCGGCACACCCGGAGCAGATGAAGAGTGGAGGAATCGGGAACACTCAGGATGGGGGG
>OOFE01027538.1:0-15741 GCA_900323365.1 Monocentris japonica | reverse complement strand
TGGAAAAAAAGAGACTGTTGGCAAAATAAGGTAATTCAAAGATACTAAATATTGGCACAAAATATCAGCTATCAGCAGCTTCAGTCCAAAAATATCAGTATTAATATTGACCTTCAAAAACCCATATCGGTCAAACCCTACCTCATACCATGTGTGCTAGTATGAACTATGAAACTCTTTGAATTGTCCCTGCACCAATGTTGCAAAGACAAATGACTGATACTTTTATTATTGTTTTATTATATGTGTTTCTGAGATGAGTGATGTGAAATCTGTTGAATACTGTAACTCTTTTCCAAAACTTACTAATGTAAGTACAGTATATGTGTGTGTGTATTTAGTTTTTGCACACTGAAAAAATATATGGAACAGGACAGGACAGGACAGGACAGAAGTGTACAGTGTGTAGTGCACTGACTAGGCATCTTGTATCTTCTGTAAAGAAGAAACACAACAGCACTGATGAGAGAAGCCAACGCCACAGCCCCAATCAGCACGCCAGTCCACTGGAAGAAAAAGAGAACAGGAGAACACAACATTTCAATGATATGTGTTCAATCCAAACTGCACATTAGAATAAAATGGATCTGTATCTCAGATAGGAACCCCTTCATTTTTGTTTTTTAATCAAATAAGTACCACTGATGTGCCAGGTCTTACCAATAAGAAAGACCTGGCACATCAGTTAAAGGAAAACACAGTTTTTAGGAGATTGTTGGTCAAGTTCGCTGCTCAGTGATGAGAACATAGACAAGTCAATCTTACTTTGTATAATGCTTGGGACCTACTCTGCCCTACAGAGCAAATGAGCAGCAACTGTCTGAGTAGTTAACTGAGAAGAATGACTTCAAAGTTCATCTCCCCTCCTGACAAAAGTATTGTTAGTTCAGGGTTTTAATACCATTCATGGGTATAATTTCTGTTGACACTAGATAAACCCTTAAACCCTAGTCAGGACCTTTGACCTTTAAAACAGTCAAAAGTAGTTACTGTCCTGTGCAACACCATCTCTCAACATAGTGTTTGCATGGAGCACCTGAGCCAATGATCTACCGGGGACACATCGATGATTTTGGTATCTGTATTCTCATCACTTAACAGAGATGTTGATCAACAGGACAACCTCCCAAAAGCTTGGTTCATTACTTTACAGTGTGGTGAGATTCATTCTACGTGACACCAAGTAGGCCAGAGAGATGGACAGCAGGCATTAAAAGCCCCACTCAAACTGTGAGATTGACAAAGTAGCTGTCGGTAGTTACCACAGTGGTTTCGGCCCTTTCCTTCACAAACTGCTGCATCCTGGCCTTGATCTCACTGCCAAGAGGAACCAGGCTCTGAAATATCAACCACAGAAACAACACTGAGGGAATGGCGTCAACTCCACATGGCATGTGCCATTTTAAGGTGTGCAAGAGCAAAGTGAGCAGAACAAAGACTGTCAACATAAACAACACTGGCTTTAAATCAGAAGTTAAACATTTTGACAAGGAGGCTGCATTTTATTTTCACACAGTACAATCGATGATTTGTGACAGTGTGAGGAATAACATACCGGGTATATACTGCAGCTCTCCTCCTCATCCTTGTCTTCCATGCCTAATAAACAAAATAATGCAACAGCAAAGCTAAGCAACCTCTAGGGACAGAATAGGAATGTATGGATATTGAAATTGAAGAAATGAATAAAATTGGTAGAAGTGCAGGCCATCCTATTTGATAATAAACAGTAGGGATGTGCAAAAATCTATTTTTTCATGGTTGACTAGTCGGTGTATACAAAATGCCAAAATCAACATAAGGTTATTGGGCTATGGGCAAAATAACTTAAAAAAACAACAACACTAATATTAACCATAAAAACTAGCACGAACTGTGCGTTGTGACTTGAAATGCATTTAGTCGTAGAAAGAGACAATTTAAAAGAATGCTGCACATGGCACGGCAGGAACAACTCAACCTCTACCACTATCATGCAACCTGTGTGGGCCTAGCGCGATGACCAAAGGTGGTCATTAACAGATAATCCTATCATTCTTGTCAAGACTTGAGCGCGCGCGAGCGAGCAAGCGTGGAGCCGTTATCTGACGTAAGACGCATTTCCAAAATCAAAGTCAGTCTGATTTAATAAAAACGACAA
The DNA here is from genome assembly GCA_900323365.1 of Monocentris japonica. Taxonomy (NCBI): domain Eukaryota; kingdom Metazoa; phylum Chordata; class Actinopteri; order Trachichthyiformes; family Monocentridae; genus Monocentris; species Monocentris japonica. The sequence goes on along the minus strand of OOFE01027538.1, from coordinate 13,601 downwards.
AGTAATTCTGGCACATCCCTAATAAATAGTCTAATAAAGGCATCATTCCATGTAATAAAGGCGCTAAGAGGTAAAAAGATGATTATTTTATAACATGACATATGCCATTTGGTGGAGGCTATTAGCCAAAACACCTTATAATACCGCGAGCGCATACATTTTTAGCATGGGAATCAAACCCGCAACCGTGGTAGTGTTACCTCCTTGCTCTAAACATTGACCTTCACGGGGAGTTGAAACCCCAACCCTGGCAGTGTTAGTGCCTTGCTCTACACGGGACCACGGAGCGAGTGTTAATAAATAAATAAATAAATCTGGGTTAAAGATCACCTACACAGCTCAAACGAAAACGAGGTCACAGGCTCGGTGTTGGTAACCAGACACTCCCTACTGCACCCTCATACTCCAATGAGCTCACAAGAAAATCACAACCCCATAAAAGGGTAGTAGTAAGGTCACCCATGAGAAACAGGAGAAGGTCTTATTTCTACTCTATCAACCTCTATTAGCTCGTTCAACAAATGCATAAATTGCAGGGTCACTTTCAGTCGCCTAGTTACATGTCAGGTGGAGTTTTTCCTAGCCCCGATACGTCCCGCTCTCTGCCAGAACTCCGTTCACAAAGTCTTATCAGTTGGCTAAATTAAATACCTGGCAGAACAGAACTTAAGAGCTTTTACGAATCACTAAGTTCTTCTGGTAAATCCGGGATATAAATGATATACCAAGCAGCACTTGATTTCAATAAAATCTCAGCTTTATGAATTGTCTTACACTACTCACTAAAGCCCACCATGGTGTGTTTTGGTGGCAAAGGATAGTGGGAGTAACAGGCAAACAAGCGATTATAAAAGATGGTATTTTATTGAAATAAGTGCAGTTTAGTGGAACAGGTGTATGTCATATTCTACGAAATGCGTATACGTTTGCCGATGAGCAAGACTGCCAGATTTTGAATGGAGTTTGGTTTTCGGTTCTCTCCTTACAAAAGAGAACGGAGCGTAGTATTACTGCGGCTCCACTTTTCCCCGCTGACCAAATTGTCACATTTATATAAAGGCAAGGATAAAGCAACATAATTCAAAGTTCTCTATATGAATTGTTTAAATGAACAAGCGGCGTATAATGCCACTTTAGCATATTATATAGTAAAACTAGGTGACTCTAATGGGGATTGTGTAATTCCCATAGAATCAAACCTGACATTGCTTTTCTTCAGTGGCAGCGACCCAGAGCCGCTATCCGAGACTTGGACATTCCTCGTTGTAAGCGAACGGTTGAACAAGTTTGTGCTTACAGAGTCAATTTTCAAATAAAAACGAATAACTATTACTTACTTTGCGTATTCGACCAAGCACTTTTCTCACGTACCTTAAAGTTTTTGTGTATACATGCCTTGTTTTCACTAATGTCAAAACAGCCAGAGCAAACAACCAAAACTTCCGGTGATAACTGTCAAAATAAAACCTTCACTGACAAACATAATGGTGCAACGTTTTTGAGTAACACACCGTGAAACGTTAAAGCTATAGTTCCACTCATTTGCTGAAATTTAATCTAATGGTTTTATTACAACGAGTTTGTTGCTGTGAACACTGCAATACTTCATGATTTTTTTTCTTAAATCACATACTGTTTACGCTTTTATTTTGAAGGTGAAATCGCCGAACTGGCTACCTTGACGCAGTTCAATCACGGGTGACTATCAGTATCTTGAATTTCAATTGGTCGACGGTGGTGCGTTTTGGCCAATTACCAAACGTTTCACTAGATAGTCGGTCGCTGTACTCGCTGGTAGGGGACTGCTAGTTGTGCTCAAGGTGAGTGAATCGATTTTTGCATTTCTTATTGTTAATGGACTCTGTTGAGTAATTTTCACGTTGTAATTGAAAACATATTATTTATTTGTTCCTCTATCAATTTAATGTGAATAAATAATCCCGGGAAAGTAAATTAACGTTAGCTTCCTATTTGTTTTGCAACATTACCTAGCTGGTTAGCTATTGTTAGCTAAGTATATACATTGCACAGCATGCCTTCGCCATAGTTTGTTAATCTAGCGTTATATTGTTAAACTCGGGATTGTGCCCACCTTTCTAGGCTGACGTAAAGCTTCATGATCTAGACTTATCATGTCATTTTGTCCAATGTCTCTGAATAGGCTAGCAATAATAATGGCTTCAATGGATTAAGTTAATGAAGTCATTTGTGGGTAGGTGACTGTATTCATTAGTTAAAACAAATGTCTAAAACAGATTATTCTCTCAATTCCACAGGTTTTCCCTGGTCTGCAAGGGGGAAAAAACCTTTGATGCCATGGGTGTGTTATCAGCGTTGGTGAGGGGCCTGGTGAGAGGAGCAGACAGAATGGCTGAATTTACCAGTAAGCGTGGTTCAAGGACCCACAACAAAGGCAGAACTGCCAGGCCCACTGGACTGAAGCTCTCCAGCAGAAAATTTGTGTCTATACGGGCTATGATTCCCGAATTTGTGGTGCCTGACTTGGAGGGATTCAAACTGAAACCCTACGTATCATATCGCACCCCTCAAGGAACGGAGCCTCCTCTTACTGCAGAAAGTCTGTTTGCTGAAGTTGTGGGTCCTCAGATCAAGAAAGACTTTGAGGAGGGCACTTTCAACAAGGAACAGCTGGAGAAATATGGGTTTGAGCCAACGCAGGACGGAAAGCTATTCAAACTATACCCCAAGAACTTTGTGCGTTAAAGATACATTGCCAGTTACATGTATTTACAAAGAAAGGTTATCAGCATTGACCAAGAGGTCAACTCAAGGTTGATGAGACCATCTAAAGTAACTTTTGCAGACAAATCATGAGATGTGGGACTGATTGTTAACCTGTAAAAAAATATATATATCCAATTAAAGATAAATGTGTTTATTTTTCTGTTGGCTAATAATTAACATGAGACCAGAAAATCTAACCTAACCAAATCAAACCTGACAGTGCTCTTTAGTGGTAGTGGAATTCCTCATTGCAAGCAATAAGTTGAACAAATACGTCTGCGCTGCCAGTCAATTACAGATAAAAACAATCACTAAGTATTTGCAGTCGACTACACCAGGGGTTCTCCAGCATTTTCACAGATCCCCATTTCATACGATTTTTATCCTATATGGTGTTCATTTAATTGTATAACTGTCTGCACTGTACATGGGAAGATCCATGGTGACATTACAGTAGTCACCATTATACATTCTTTAATCGGGCTAATTTCTACTGAAATTGAACTATCCTTTTTGTTGGGGACCAGCTGCCACCTCCTCAAGCAGCCATGGAGGTTCTTGACCTTGAGAACCGCTGCTCTATGCAACTTCCTCACTTACCTGTGTCTAATTAAGATATGCACCATGAAACTAGCACTTGCCAGTGGAAATTTATTGTTCAAAAAGTATCACAAATTGAACCAGAAATAAAATGTGTTCGTCTAAACAATTTTCATGTTCTACTGTGAAGATAACCATAACGAGAAAATACGGTTAGCGAATTTGTCGGGATATGTAAAAATAAGAGTAACGACTAGTGGAGGTTTATTACAAGGGAGGCCTAATGCCAGCAGCATGAAAGGCAGCCAGCATAATCACAGGGCTTCTAATAGGTTTGGGCAGCAGAGAGACAGTCTTTCAGTCAGACATCCTGGGTTCAAACCACAGCAAGCATCAGCCCTGCTGAAGTGTTCTTAAGACACTGAAGCCCTGCTGGATTTAGGGGTTCTCGTCTCCCTGGAGGGGGGCCAAGCAAGGAGAGAATTTCCCTACAAGGATCAATAAAGTATTACAGAAAGAAAAGGTCATTTTGTATCACATGACTATGAGGTACTTTAATTAAACATTAAGATTGGTGCTGGTTGGTTGGTTTTTGTTTGAGCTTTCAAACAAGGTCCTTTCATAATATAACTATGTATTACTTTAAGTTACATAGTGCGACAAAATAAAACAATCAGCCATAATAAAAAGGGAAGACATGCTGTTGAATCAGTTATTGCATCTTGTTAAGGTCGACTTAGCAAAATTCAGAAACCAACCCTAACCATACTGGACACAAAAAAACAAAAAAAAAACGAGTTTACAGTTGAGCTGTAAAAGAAAATACGTTTGCTTATTGCTTTTCCTCAGGCAGGTTGTTACAAAGTTTCAGTGCCTGGATCACAAAGATCACCTTTTGCCTCCAATCTAAACTTTGGAACAGAAACTAGAGCTTTAGACTATGAATGAAATATATTGTGCCCGTGTAAATGTTTTGGCTGTACATTCTGCTTTACTTGTACATTTTATAGTTTGATATTAGATTTCTATAGTGTCAGCTTAGCCAGTGCTGCTGCCTGGTCAGCATTACTCTGGCTCGTTTCATGTTGAGCCTCCTCAGGAGTCCAGTCCCAGCGCCACACATGTAGCATATGGTCATAGAAAGAGCAGCTAGCGAGCAGACAGGACAGCGAGGGGGTATCGCCTGCAGGGTTGAGGCCCGGACTTGCCGCAGAGCTGGCAGAGGGCGGTGCAATGCCCTCTGGGATGTATCGTCCTACGTCGTCCTCCAGCGAAGTGTCAAAGCTGGCGGTGGGAGATTCATACTGAATCCTTAAGTGTCCTCCGCTCTCTGTGAGGCTTTTCTTTGGTTCTGCAGAGGGAGGGGAGCAGGGAGGAGGTTCGCCCAGGCACAGTTGAGACCAGTCGGCTCCATAAGCCAGGGAGTTGTGAAGGATGTAGGAGGCTAGGATGGGACACGCTCCTCCACCGCCCTCTGGAGGAAGACAGGAAAATAATTCATCAAGATGAACATTTTTCAGGACCTGCAAGAAACCTGAACTATCCTTCTGGTTGTCAACAAAATTAAGCCATTTCAGAAATCCAATGTACTTCCTGGTATAAATGATGTAAAATATGCTATACATAGATACATACATTCATTCCCCGTATCGTTCCAAAAGCTCCAACACTGGATATGAATGGAATCCAGAGCAAGCTTTTCCTGGCTTGAATAAAATCACTACACTGGCTCTTTAGGAAAACCTCAGCCACATCTCTCCCTCATACTCACCTAGGGCTTGCTGGCAGTGCAGGATATGGAAGTCATTGTGCATGCAAGCTGCCAACAGCAGGTGCTGATGGGTAGGATGCCACTTCAGCCTCCACACGCCACCACCCAGGGCGCTCTCGCTGAGAGGCTGCCGCATGTTCCTGCCATCCCACAGCAAAACCTGCTCATCATAGCTGGGGACGGAGAATCACGGTCAACCTCCGGTCAGTCTCAAGTTTTCCACAGGGATTCATCTCAAAGTCAACCAACCAAACACAACCAAGGACACCAGCCAATCACAAAAGGAGGCAGCGCTTCAAGCTACGTAGGCAGCTGACAGTTTAGGACAACACGCAGGATGAAAATGGAGAAAGTAGCAGTAGTTAAGTTGGTAATAGTTGTTAACTCTGTGTTGTGATGGTAGTTAAGCTACGCCAAGTCGAGTTGCTCATGAGGATATTTACCTTCCTGTGGCCAGGATGTGCTCCCGATGTGGGTGACTGTGTATACTGCATACGCCCATTGAGTGTCTTCAAGAGAAAAGACATACGAGATTGCTACTGTACTGTACCAAGATGGATACTGTGAACGCATTTTGACCACACCAACATCATTACTGGCCTCTCTCACCTCTTGCTGGTGAAAGTGGGGGAGGAGGGACTGATCCTGAGATCCCAGCCCTTAAGTTTGCAGTCATCCCCACCTGGTGCAATTCAGATGACAACACAGACACACACAGGTTGGTACGGTTTCAGTTCATCGACAAACATGCAGACAATTCAACATGGGCTCACTAACTACCCATGGAAGCTTCAGAAATAGGATCGGCAACCTTAACAACAAAGCGTAAATGCGATGTGCCCCCAATCCACATACAGCAACTATGTTAAAGGAAATGAAGTTTAACGCAGTGAAACAGGAGACAAACGCAACAATCCAACAGGCAGCTTGGATAGAAACACATTTTAATGTCAAGCAAAATCAAATCTAGACACAATCCAGATATCAGATGCATGTTAATGCCTGGTGTAAAGCTGAGGGAAAAGACTGAGCTAAAGATATTATCACCATTATTATTATTAAAGGTCAGTCACCAGAGTAAACCAGCTGTGTGTCCCAGTAGGAGAAGGCTGAGATCCAGGCCTCGAAGTCATGGGCCTTCCACTGAGCTACAGCCGTCAGACCGGCTTCACCCAAGGAGAGTACATTGACACAGCCTGCAGAGTCGCTGCAAACCACTCGCACATCACTGCTGCAGACAGAAGAGTGGATAAATGTAAAGGGTATTGGACTGAGAGCCCCACAAGTTTCCATCTGAGTATTCTTTAGCAAATCTTAATGTACTGAATCAGGGGTTAGACAGATATATCGTTTTGCCAATATATCCAATATTTCTCTCCTATTAAAATTTGGATATTGACCAGTCAACCTATGCTATGATGGATATGATGCAGTTTGTTTCATTACATATTTATTGTAGAATTGATCAATACTACACTGGTTGCCCATGGTCTAAATGCTGTTTCAGAAGCTTTTCCAACCTGCAAATATTGCAACACTTCAAGACTTTGCTGGAATGTCACTTACCAGTTGGATGGAAACAAAGCTATTTTGTATCTTGACCATGAATACTGCCTTACCTGTCCCCTCTTCCAGTCGACCAGTCTAATGACAGAGCCAGCCGGTCAACTCCCGCCTCCAAACTGGTCAGAGCCTTCAAACCGCGGCGGCCTTCCTACTGGAGAGACAGACCCATAAGAGCAGGGCCCGAACTACTAAGCCAAACCACATCTTTTTAGACCATCAGTGAACCACATCTAAACATCTATTTTGTATTTTTTGTGTCCCAGGTCTACATCAGTGCCTATTAAGCGGCTACAATGAAATCCCGATAATTATAGTTAATAATTATATAACTGATGGTTCATTACAAGAACCGCCAAATGTCTAGTTAATGTGAAAAAGTGGACTGAGACTTCCTTCATCATGATTCCTCTGAAGTCACATTTCTCACCTGACTGTCTGATAATGTGTAGAGCTGGAGCTCCCCGCTGGCAGCCGCCATTCCCAGCAAAGGTTTCTCCGATACAGGCACATGACACCTGAGAATATGAAGAGGATTCAACAAGACAGAAGTAACAGAGGCAATTGTGACACATTCTCACTAAAGCTAGACTGATATCTATATTTAACTAAAAATCAGACATCTGCCAGGCGTGTCATCTACCTCCGATATGATGGCAGTTGGCCAAAGCTCGTCTTTCTTGTTGCAGTAAATAAAAGTCCTGATCATTAATTCAGCGTAATAATAATAATAATAATAATAATAATAATAATAAGTGTCCCATGATGGTCTAAATGCTGTTTCAGAGGCTTTACCACTCTGACAAGAATAAGATTCTGTGGGGAAAACGCTGGATCCTTTCATCAGCTATCAGCAGCTTCAATCCAAAAATACTAGAACTGACCTTAAAAAAAAACATATTGGTTGAATTCTAATGCTTACCATTTCAAATCCAAAATAGCCGGGGTGTCTATGCGCTGTAGCTCGGTAAGAGGTGGGCTCATGGGTCCCTCTTGGCGAAATTCAAACAGGTACAAACGACCAGTCCGGCTGGGGGTGGCGTCCTCTTCCACTGTCTATGAATGCAAAAGGGACAAGAGTCAGCGAAGTCAGGCACATTCAGCCACCAACAGTATCATACAGAAGACAATTAGGACTGTAGCCCCAATATACTAAACTCTGTTCAAAAATCAAGCAATTTAATGGGTGGATCCCAATGATTTTTCACTCCTCCTTTCCTCACTTTCTACCAGGAAGTGACTTGGAGGAGAGGAGGGAGGATGGAGTGAGGAGAGGAGAGGAGTTAGCGAGGGAAAGTGGAGGCCATTTTTTACAGTTCATTTGTTACTCCATCATCAAAAACCTACTACTGATGAAGTGGCCCTATGATAGCTAACGTAGCCCATGCCCACAGTATCATGTCAAACATATCATGTCATATTCACCTTTCGCCTGCACTGCCATACTGCAAGTTATGTTACCTGTTACAATTCTTTGAACATCACAAACTGAGGATATGTAACAGTGTAGGAGTATCTGAAGGTGGATTTTTTTTTCTTTGAGACCTTTTAGGAATCGTTAGGAGCCAGTTTGGCATGCATCAGACACACCAAGCAGTAATTATTACAGTAAATTTTCAACTTTTAGAATCGGTTATTCTCACAATCTTCGATCTCTCACCAAATTCACAATAGAAGGAAGTCGCGAGCAGTGTGAACCAATTCGAAAAAGTTGAGATTTTGTTTAAACAAAATGCTGCTTGGTAAATCATCTATGTCAACAATAACACGCCTGATTTTTGATGTGACGCACTCTCCATGTGAGAGTCTGCGGCGTCTATCGGGACTATTGTGGCCGGTGGTGGGTAGTCCAAGGAGGTTACATAGAAGAATGTGTAGTCTCACCCCGTCTGGACCTTTCTGTAGCTGATATGTCCCACAGGCCAGGATGTTGTGCCATTGTGGAACCGGACACCACTCCACCGTGTCGGCACTCAGCTCCGTGTCAAACACCTGTAAACTGCGGGTCCTCGACTTCCAAGCCATCGCCACCTGTTCTGCATAACTTTACTGCGCTGGATGCATATCTAAAATACAAAGAATACTATGGCTTCATGTGTAAACAACAAAGCCAAAAGGGACAGGTTAAACTAGTCAAAATGTGAGACACTCTATCTAACGTTAGCTAACTCACAGTAAGCTAACTCTGCTAAATGTTCGGTTGCTAGCTAGTCCCACACACCGCAGACTGTCGACATTTAGACACTTCTTATCACTAACCAGATGTTGTATGGCTGAATAAAAAGCGAAAAGTCCATGTAAGTATTTGTTTATTTGTCGGTGTTCTCGGATCAAGCGATTATCAATAAAACTCACGTGTCAGCCAGCTGCGACGTTGACTTTCTCAAACAGCCTGCGTTATTACGTCACCATTTGACGCATGCGTGCGTTCAAGTTTAGAGCGTTGCAAATGTTCCAATAGACAGGAAAAGGAGAAGAAAGGAGAGCAAAATTATAATATCTAGCTATCAAAATCAAACATGTATAACCTGTTATGCACTGCTGTTGTTTCTGTGTTACAATCTCGAGCACTTTACCTAGAAAATGAATACATCACTAAACATTTTCGCATTCTCACGTTATCGTGACCGAAGATGGTCGATGTTAGAGCGAGGAATCACTCAAGCCTATAAAAAAAACACCACTCTTCCGGTCTGTAAAAGTGGACATTAATCCACTAGCAGCTAGGTGGCTAGCGTGATTTTCCAGACACGAGGCTGCGTTTCTATCAATTCAACAAAGCAATAGATTGTGTTGAAAATCATCTTGTGGCACCCACAGTTACACAAGAAATGATGAGACTTACACGTTTTTGTAACTTTTGAGGGAAAAGGGAACAAGATTGTGTACATATATGCAGTTACAGAACTATATGAAATGGTCTCTCTTCACCGTAAAGAGCATACCAAAATTATTGCACCTTTTGTTCTGGTGGGTGACAGTGTACAACAGAAGTCATGAAGAATTTTTTTTTGTAATTAATGTTATTTTTATCTCTAGCAAAATTCATAAATGGAAATTTTCAAATAGAAAATATTTATTTTTGGTATTTAGAATTTGAATTGTATTATCACTTTGGTCTATAACATATTTCAGAATGGGAATGCTACAGTTCGTAGTTTGCTTATATCAAGTAATCCTAAATGCATTGGAACAGACAGTGAACCAGAGCCAGGCGGGGATGACCTCTCTATGGTGCAAATGCTTTGACAGCAGACTCTGGCCAACCTGCGTGGTGACATTTGTGGTACCCGGAAATAGCAGAAGAGTGGGAGCTCTTTGCATCCTCTCCTCTCTGTCGTGACTCGCCTTGTGTTAACTTAATAAAGTCCAAACAGCTCATAGGGCTTTAACTAGAAACAGAAAACATGGATGGGAATCAAACCTTATACTGCACCATATTGGATAAAAAGAGCCAGTCTAAATTCTTATGTTATACGCGCAGAAAATCCGGAACATGCAGTATCTGGTGAGTCATAAACTGTGCGTGTCTAGCAAGAACGAAAGATGCGTATAAGATAGTTAAAGACAGCCCGGATACCGCTCTCGTTACACGGACAGAGTGTTAGGCCAGTGCCCATTCAAAAACCTGGTAGTTTAAAGTTGCCTGCCTTATCGACAACAGTACATACTTGGTAGAACAATTTAAGGATTTCCTGAATCGGCAGGGAATCGCTGTTAAATTCGGCATACTAACAATCCACCAAGCAGCACCTTATTTCAATAAAATTTCAACTTTTACAATTGATTCACACTGAATACTGTGAGAACAACAGGCGAACAGTTTATGAAAGATGATATTTTATTTGCTGCTTAGTGTATCAGATGTGTGCCGCATTGAAGATTGGATGCCGATGATTCAGAAAATGTCACATTCTTACAGTAATGTACCTTTGCTAATAAGCAAGGGAACATTAAATTGTCATATTTATAAATGGAATTGCGGGAGGACGACACGTATCGGGACTTGGTGAGGACTGGTGGCCAAAAGGATGATTAATGATGTTTTCATCTGTTCTAGTTTGACAGATTCCACTGATGTTTGGAGTACAGATTGCTCCGAAGACACACTGAGCCAGTTTGTAAGTGCCATTCACTGTAACAGAAGTCAGCGCCTTCTTGGATGTGCTTAATACTGCGGTGTCACATTGGTTGTAACTTTACGTGTTTGTTCAGAGGCAGAAGTATCATTTGAAATCTACAGAGGAGTACATCCTAAGAATCAGGTCAGCCTTACACATCACCATCCCTCCTTTCACTTTGTCCTGGTTTAAAGGACTACACCGACTTTTGGGGAAATTGGTCAACTTTATTGGCCCTTTATGTGATGAGAGGATTGGCAGAAAATAAAACACCAACTCTGGATTATAAAAAGGTCTATCTTTTTACATTAGGTAATGCTAGTTGACATACTGTATGTTGAGCATTACAAGCATGTGCACAGGATAGACCACACAAGATGCTTTTGGTGGTTCTCTTATTGTAACATATGAAAGGTAAGTTGACCAACAAGCCAATTTCCCCAAAGGTTGATGTAGTTCTTTAACATCTGCCATGAGTACCATTTAGCACAGGTTCTAGGTGTGACTGTCTGTAATTGTATGAGTGTGAAGTGGGACGTTGCTGATAAATGTGAGAAATAAGGGGTTCAATATTCCTCCAGGACGGCCTGTGGTGCTGGGAATGTGTCTGTTCTGGTGCAGGACACCAGTGCAGAGCTCCATGTGGGTTCCAGCCCAGGCGTCCTGAGCCTGACCCTCCCCAGGTTGGAGGGGCCCCGGGCCAAGGAAGAACTGAGAGAGTTGCTGTTCAGAATGGCTGACAGCCTTACTCAGTCTGACGCTACAGGTGTGTTGTCCTTCTGACCGGGGCTGCATGACAAAATAATATTTCAGTTTGTTACATTTGAGATTAACTGCCCTGACTTGTGATTAAATACATCGTACAGGGGCATACAGTCTGTGTACAAGGTGCATCTACAGTATACGTTGAGTTAAATGAGGTTCTATCTGGCGTTTCTCTGAAAAAGAAATTTACAACAATTCATATCATGTAGCTCTAGCTCTTGAAATTGGATTTTAAGTTCTATTAGTTTGCCTCTTCACCTATGCTCTCTTGGTTTTTCTTCAGTGGGATCCCCTTCCGTCAGTCCAGTGAAAAATCAACAAAGGCGTCCCGCAGGTAAGAGTCGCTTTTTCACGGCAGTAGACTACAAGTGATTTAAGCTGAGTTACTGCTAGTTCACCCTGCGAGCAGCTTGGTTGAAGGGTCACTCTGTTCAGCTCTGCAGCTACAACGTTTTGAACAGGCAAATCATGTATTTTTCACCGTATTCGGTACAAGCTTACATCTTTTAACGAGTTAGCATGGCTAGCTAGCAAACAGGTGATTAATTAAGGATTAATTGGAAATAAACAGAAAAAACTTCAGATCTCACGATAGAGTCCAACGACGAATGCAACCGTTCTCCAAGCATCGTTTTTGAGACATTATTTCATGTAGCAAAGTTGTAGAGAACTGGGAAGCTTTGAATGGCTGTAATCAATTTCATCAATTGTGCACTTGCCAGACAGAACTAGTTTTCATGAAACAAAATCACAATCGGTAGGGAAATAAGGAAGCACTGAAATTCTGAGTGTCGAAGAGTTAAACCCGTAGCCAACCTTTCTCTGCCGTCAAGCTTGTTGACCGTCCACACATGGGCCGAGTTTCCCTGGTCGCTCAGCTCTGTACTTGCTCTGACTTGTTGGTCCAGTTGCTCGCAGTGTGGACGCCCAGTTAGCTCACTGTCTAACAACGATTGCTGTGGCCTTTCAGAGTTTGAGCCGAGGAGACAACAGACGTCCGGTCCATCGGTGGCGGTGAAGAAACGACTCCCGGGGGATTCCCTCATCAACCCAGGAACTAAAAAGTAGTCTCTTTACTTCAATAAACCACCGCAGTAACCACATTGTCACAATGTCTTTGAGTCACAAACAAGCAATAATAATGGTTTTCTTTGCTTCATCCTTTTTTCAGAAAGCGTCAAGCAACTGGTGTGGCCTTCGATGATGCAGATGAAGATTGATTCTTAAAACAAGACAAGGGATCATGGCTTTTCTCCTCCATGTTATGAACCTGCTACTGTACATTCAACAATGAGCTTGTGAATGTGCTTTTCATCTACTAACACGACATTATAAAGTTTCAACATATTTTTAATATCACTATTTGATGAAATAATTCTGTTTTCATGGACTTGCTATATTATGTCAGTCATAGTGAAAACTTGAACAATTATTTTTAATTGTATGCTGTACTATTCATCACATTGAGTTGATTTTATCTGGTCTGGAAATGAAATTAAAGAACATTAAACAAGAAATCTTGATGTGAAACTGGTTTCCATCTGCAAAGCTGAGTTGGCTCATGGCTGACCCACCTAAGTACTGTGGAAGAGTTCATCACTAGTTTGTTCTGAAATGGGTGCTTGCTGAGCTCTGCTGCCTCGAGGCGACTGGTTGTCCTGCGGCCGATCTACACGGTCACGACTCTTCTCTGTCCTGGCCCCACAGTGGTGGAATGACCTGCCCACTGATGTCAGGACAGCAGAGTCACTGCCCATCTTTCGCCGCAGGCTGAAAACCCACCTCTTCAAGAAACACTACCCTGACTCTTCCTCTTAGCACTTGCTTATTTGTTTCACTTACTTGTCTTAGCACTAGCTTATATGCTTATATGCTTCACTTATTTGTCTTAGCTCTTGTTTATTTGCTTCACTTATTTGTCATTTGTTTAAATAAAAAGTAGGTAGCTAACTTATTACACTTTTACCTTAGCACTGGTTCTGCTCTTAGATGCTTGTTTAGGAAGGAAATGCACTTACAATTTCTAGTGACTAGTAGTTCTCTTGCCGACCTATGTTGAATGCACTTATTGTAAGTCGCTTTGGATAAAAGCGTCT
>OOFE01027535.1:11924-41067 GCA_900323365.1 Monocentris japonica | reverse complement strand
ATTAAAATCTCTTAGCTACATGGAGATTTCCCTAAAACAAGAGACATTTTATTCGCATCCCCAAAAAAGCAATTCAATGAGGGCTACATATTCCTGTCAAAAAAAAAAGCAATAAATAACCTCCCTTTCGCTAAGATAAATTACATAACTATCAGGTCATGCAGCTGCTCAACAATTTCACCCAGGGAAAATAAAAGATTTTCAGATATTGAACAGAAGATAACATGTACTGATCTAATTAGGTCACAGGCTTTGTATGAGATTTTAAAATAAAACTGGTCCAAGAATTTAGCCTTGCGGCACGCCACATGTGCTCTAGGGCCGTGAAGAGACATAGCCATCAATGGACACAAAGAATCTCCTATCAGTTAAATAAGAGAACGAATCTAGGGCGGTCCATGAAATACCGACCCACTGCCTCAGTCTATCAATGTTGTGCTCCACAGTATCAAATGCTGCACTTAGATCAAACAGCACTAACATAGAGCCCTTGCCTGCATCTGCATTCACCAGGAGTATAGTATAATGTGGAGTATTATAATGTTCATCTCAAATAAATATCTCAGTAAATCGAGGGAAGAATGTGTGACCTTTGCCTTTTATTTTACAGTATTCACCAAATACACATGCCAAATATCATTCAACTAATTGTGTATTTCATTTGGTTTGAAATGTAAAACCCTTCATGGATCTGTGAGAAGACAGAGAGACGTAGAAGCACAGGATGATTTATGAATATGATGCAAATACAATGCCAGGCTACTGGTAGTCTGCAATGTCAGGTAGATCACACTGTCAGGAATGACATTGCTTGTAGCTTTGGTAACTCAGTAAGTCCTGCTGCATTAAAAGCTCCAGTCTAAATGAACAATAATCAGGTCTGACATGGAAATAATTGAGTGGCAAACAGAGGATCACTACATTTCTGTCTTCATGGTGTCAATTAAAGAAAATATTTTCTTAGTAAAGAGGCAAGAAGAGGAATAGAAATATGGAGTCAGGACCAATGCATCACTCCCTGACAGGCAGTTTATTTTATCTTTACAAATGATAATGCCTGGTCATAATCAAATATTTCTTTGTCTGTGAAGGAGGACAAAGCAGGAAGGAGACCTCCGCAAAACTGAAGTTATGGCATTTAGACAAGGCCAAGTATTGTGAAATGCCAGCAGACATCATCTGCCAGTAATTCACAGTTCCAAAAGGGAGAATCAAACCTAAGAGTGTATTTGGCACTGTGGTCCAACACTTAATGGACTGTCTACTTTGTAGCGCTTACTGGGCCATGGGAAGATGTGGTGGATCAGACGTATGAAAGGAAGAAGATGAGGTATATAGAACTAGCTAGTGTCTGAGGCTGAGCAGCAAGGCTGGAACGTAAACTTCTGCCCCATGGAAATTGGGTGTCGAGGATTTGCGGCAACTCAAACCACTAGACTACTTAAGGATTTGTGATCAGACTTTGCTATGGGCCATCAAGGAAGTAGCAACTCAGGAGAGATGCCAGTGGCTGTGATTTTGAGATGTTGTTAATGTTCACCAAGTTTTATGTTTATTTATTTAGATACATCTATTTTATAACACACCATCAATTTTGCCCGGCTGCTCTGCCATTGTTTTTACATGTACACCCACTGAGACAGACAGGTATAGAAAACTGAGAACAATTTAGAGACAACCTACCTCTTTAGGGGGTCGGTATTGTAGAACTAGCACCCTCAAGACTTTCAGTTGAACCTTGAAGCAGCATCAGTGAGTGTCCAGCAATGCGGACACTGTATGGTCTTCAGTCTTTCTATCACTCCCATAGAACTACAGACATACCTCTGCCTGCAAGTCTGACTGACTGAGTCGAGCAGCCCACTGCAGTAACCCAAAATCACTTCCTGTGTGGTGACTTACTGGCCTACAACCCAACATCTTCACTGATATGTGAGACGACAGTACAAGCTACGTGGGAGGCTTCGTGTGCAGCTGTGGTCTGGCTTCACAGGTGTTGTATAAAGTTATCAGCTGCGGGTATGCACACAACACTTAGCAGAAGCATTCTTTGTAATATGGTTATATATGGTTATGCTGTTTATTCATGCTGCTGTATAACCAATCTGTACATGAATGAATTGAATGAATGAATGTGAATTATGAAAAGTCAATCATTCAGGTCTTTATTAACAGGGACCCTTTAATCATTGAGTTCAGTTGCAGGTTTGAGAGTGTTGTCTCAAAATGTTGCTCAAGAAAGGTTCTTTATTGTTGAGTTAGTCTGTGAGTTGGTCTTTGAACGTCACTGAGCAGGGAAGTCCATTGCACTTAGCAATGGCGAAAATCTGAAAAGCGTTGTGTTTCTCTTTGAGACATGCTATGGTGCGGTGGCCTTTCGAGTTCCAGAACAATAGACGACCTTCTCTCGTTGATTCCTTTGCGCAGGCTGAGTGTCGTTCGGATGCCACAGGAAGTCAGAGAATTATAGGTTGAGCCATGTTTCATAGATGCAGGGGCAGGGGTGGTGTCAAGGGTCAAGCTCTAGGCTCACCTGAATGATAACCATTTGACTCTTTGATGAGAGCATTACACATGAATATAATCAATCTTAATGATACTGTCGGATTGTTCTGACAAGAATGATATCAAATATGATGTAGATATATAGATATCTTGTGTGCAGGCTACTTATTCTGAGAAGGTAACATTCTATACATCTACAAGTAAAACATGCAAAGAATCAATGTCAAATAGAAGTCAAAAGCAAATCGTTGTTTCTTTGTTCGAGTATGGTGGGTCATGAAACTGCGGTGGTGGAAATGTAATGGCCTGTGGTCTTTTTGATCAGTGAACTTCTCATTGGGTCCTGGTGTGCGAATACACTCAACTGTTTGAGTTATCTGTGATGTGAGTCGTCAAGGATCCCATGCCGCGCCATAACTACTTTGGTATGTATAAGGGCTGTTAGATAGATATCAACAATCGGTGGCAGGGAGTTACACATAGCACAGTTTCACAGTTTGGAAATGCATTATGAATGCATGTTGTTTAACTGTTACATCTGTGTTTTTAAATCAGGTTCAAGCCAGTTTGCCAACACTACAGGTATTTCTCTTAATTTGAGCCAGAACGTTGTGACATTTCAGCATCTGCTCTCCAAAGTGCAAAGGGTAGCAGTGTGACATTTACTCTTTTCATTAGATCCTCTCACCATCTGGGTGCATTTCTATATCAGGCAAGGGGGAGAACCTAATTCCTGTTTGTTAAAACATTTCATTCAAACTTAACCTTTTAAAGTGATATTTCATTTTGGTGGAGCATTTTCACTTTACAGCACGCGCAACCTATACGTTCATGAACTGTGAACTGCCAGTTTGTTTGCTATGGTGATGTCACATATTGAATCGTGCAAGCACTCTTTTTCAACATTGTCAGAGAATTTTATTGCCTTATTTTCCTGCCTCGATTTTTGCAGCCAGTCTAGGAATTCCTGTGGGTGACATTCTGGTCACGAGCCTAATTCTATAACCTTTAAGCTAGTACCACCTTAAAGAATATTACCTATCAAGTCACTTAAGGGGTCATTTAGGTTAAGGAGGCATTGCAGATCATTCAGGCCAAAGTCCCTCAGAACAATGGAATTGAAGTTTCAACAACAAACTATGGTTTATAATATTGAATAATCCCTGGTTAACTGTTGTGGAACCCTTTCTTGTAGTTATTCATGCTCTGATAGCGATAGGGCTGTAATGTGTAAGTGACAGTCACAAAAGTGCTTGGCCCTACTTCACAACGGATATCCGAGATGAGCACATAAAATTTAGAAACCACTGGCCTTAGTTTTTAGCGAGAACAGTACTAGGTCAGAGTACCTTACTGTCTGCAGTGAGGTAGAGGCCTCCTCCAAAAAGCTATGCAGCTGAGCACAGGCGCACAAGGTCAGCCTCTCTCCTGTGGTTTCTTCTGCAATGGTATAGCCTGACTTCCTGTGAAAGATTACCATCTGGCCTCTCATATTCTCACTGATGCTTATCTTTGAGCTGGAAACGCCAACTCCCCTAACATCTCTACACCTTCGCCCCCAGCGACAGCCTCATCAGCCTGTCAATCTAGCAGCTCATCCTGTGCCCTCACCCCCCCTCCCAGCAGCCAAAAAATGAGCCATCCCCCCTTCCTCTGTCCTGGACCTGTCACCAAGAAATAAGATCCAGAGTCCCAGCCTGGGGGTGAGGAACACAGAAGTTGAATATGGGGGAGGTGTGTGTGTGTGTGTGTGTGTGTGTGTGTGCGTGTGTGGTGAAGGGAGAGCACCAGTTTGGGTTCACAGATGCATGTATATATAGAGAGACTGCTAAGTTGATTTTCTTTGAAAACATTGCAAATGGAGATTAAATACATTTCAGATCACATGAATTTTCATAGGCTGACTACAAACCAGAGTTGTGGAAGTTGTGGAATTGAATTGAAAATCATATTACTAAACCATTGTGTTGAATACTGAACTCACAGGAAGCATGCGTATGATTGTGATAGTGATAAGCCACATCCAGTTTACGATGAATGAACAGATATAAACACCTTTTGAGATATTTATTACGGGCGGAAGGATGTCCCTGACAAGATCTGTACGCTGAATAACCACAAAGTTGGCTTTTCAAATTGGCTTTGACGATGAAAATGCAGAATTAACTGACTTTCCTAAGCTGAATAAACTGATTTTTAAATGTCTACATTTTCTAGCACTCATTGTCCATCCCAGGGCTGACATGGAGCCCTAGAACCTAGAAGAGTCAATATCAAAGTCACATATGAAACTGCAGTCACTCTGTTCTTGGCTTAGTAGCATAGTTCATAGGTAGCCCAGGTGCATTGCTCATTTTATATTTGCTCACGGGCAACCCCAGCAGTTGTCTTTCCCTATCTCTGTAAATGAAGGATGAGATAGTGTCATGCGTCTAGATAGATAGAAGCAGATATTGAGGGCAGAGAGAGAGAGCGAGAGAGAAGGGGCAGGGAGTCTGGCCAGTGGGCTATCTCTCTGATAAGAGTGTGATTCAGCAACGTGAATAATTAAAGCTGGGAGGAGAGATAGGAATCTGTAGACGCCAGGGTCGGATAATGCAGGATGGATATCAGGGGCCCTGGGTGCGGGGAGGTGGCGGCTGAGACGACATTAGTCACTCCCTGTGCCCCGGGCACTCGTCAGGGCATGGTGGTCAAGGTCAGGATGTGATGGATGGACAGAGACTGGCTGTGGCTTCCAGCTGAAGTTGACTAGAAAATGAATGTTCTGTACATGAAATATTAGCCTCATGGAAAAAGATACCCTATCTGATACTGCAGCAATGTGCCACGGCTTTGTGAACTTTGTGAATGGCTGTGGTCTACCGGTGCTTGATTGAACAACTGCTCAAGTGCTACTTCATTTTTTATAGCACGCTGACAGTACTTGCTTGAAATATGAAGTTTTTGACTTGGAGAGGTGGAAGGATAGGGATAGGAAATAGTAATTTTACTTTTAGGAAGCATATGGTAAATGTGTGATTTCTAGGATGTTACAAAATGCCTTGTTTGACATATAGGGTTATTTAATCATGGAATCTCAAATAATATAATGACCCTGATGCCATTCTGCACTGCATCTCCCAGATAAAGTATTCTTATTCAGTGCCTGGTCCGTTTGTTGTGGGGAGCACGCTGCATGATCTGTCATATTCTGCAGTAGCCTGAAGTGGCAGAAATTTGCTTTTTCTCGGTCCCAGATCTGCAGTGTTCTTTATTTCTCTCATTTGGATGCCTTTCATATTAGCAAAATACAAACAAAGTAGCCAGTGTGTGTGAATAGTATTAGACAATAAATCAGGGAGCCCATTCGAATGAACCACAACTGTCTATTCATTGACTTCTGTGATTTATTGTTACATTGATAGATAGAAATTAATACGGTTTACTGGATAGCAAATGCTAACAGCCCAATTCTAAATTGAGGGGCAAACAGCATAAAAAAGCTGTATTTAAGTATGCTTCCTTATGAACCCAACCACAGAACAGTATCCTCCTCACTGACCATTAGTGTCACTGCAACACTAATCTCTATTTCAATTCCCCCGTTCTTACACAGCAACATAGCAGTCTCCCCCATTCATTACGATGGTAGCTTTGCACAGGCAGAGCCTCCATGACGGCAAGGAGCCCCATATTCAGGTCAACTCGCAGCCGGAAAGATTTCTTGATTATTCCTTATTTATCCCAGTCATTCCTCCTGCTGTGGTGTGGAGTCTCTGGAAGATGTGTGTCTGAGTGAGAGGAGCCGAGGCTAATGAGCTGAGAGCTAGCCTGCTGATTGCTAGCAGGCTAGGAGCTATGCAGGGCCCCACTCATGAGGCACATTCAAATTATTAGCCCGCAGCAGCTTGTTTTAGCTGTTGCAAGCTAACCCTGCAATGGTAATGTTAATGTGGAGGAGCTCTTATGGAGGTCTTATTTATATTTATCTAAACACCTTCGTACTTCGTATTTTTAGCAATGCATTTCACAATTTGTGTGGCCAAAATATGTTTTCGATCTTGGCCAGTGGCACCTAGAAAGAAAATGTATTTCCAGTATCCAAAAAAAATATTTGAATGCATGTAGAAATATTTTTCGCCTACTTTTTAATATTCTGAAACGTCATCCTTCAACATGCTCAGCGTATATGTGACCTGTTTTCTTTTGCAGCATGGGAGCGCTTTCCATAACTGAAAGTGGGGTTGGCAAAAAATATTGAGTTTAACCCACATAGGAACACAGACAGCAGAGAAAGTTCAACCAATTTACAGATTTATTTACTTTTGTCTTCAGTCAGTTTGGAAATACTCAACAAGCTCTTACAAAGTGTTTCAGCAGCTTGTCTACGGGCTCCTGGTCTTCTCTCCCCAGCCCCCCCCATCTAATAACAGAGACAAGGGAAAATACAGCATTTGAGGGGTTTAATGGGGTTCAAGGACCTGTCACCTCAAATGTACTTTTTTTCTCTCTAAGATATTGTCACCATTTTCAAGAAAATGTAGTGAGTTGCCTTGCGAAATAAGATGTAAGGAGTTAGGAGTTGGAAACCTCAGCAATGCTCTTGTCCCTGCCTCCTGAAAAATCAGTGGATCTGTGGATTTTATTAATCACATAATTTGCTATGAATCACATAATTTGCTATGAATCATATAATTTGGTAAAAAACCAAAGGTACATTTTGTAATGGCTGTGGGAGTCAGCTCAAACATGCTATATTTTTATATATTACAATTCGTTTTGGAGATGACTCAAGGTCTGAAATGGGAGAGAAACCAAGACACAAATTCACAGCAACTCCCCAAAAGTTAAAAAACTGTCCTGACATGATTTGTTGAACACATTTAAAATACATATTCTGCAATAGATCCCAACTGATTAGAAGTTAACACACGGCTCAATTTGCTTCTCACATAATCTCTTTTCTAGTACAAGAGAGATATCTTACTTATTTATTCCCTATTTGCATGCTGCACTTGATAAACAGCTTTGGATATGACATCTTTCCTCCTCCTGCCTCCAGTGAGCTCAGAAAAACTGATACCATCGGCACACAGCTTTGGGGAAATAAAACAACAACGCAACATATCATTTAAGAATTTATCTTACACTTTGATGCAACTGCAGTACTGCTGCTACTAATCTACCATTCAAAGACTACATTGCACGTTACACAAACACAACACACAAAGATACACACACACACGTATACACGCACATACACACACACACATACGCGCACAGTTTTTTCATTACCCAACAGAAATCCTGTTGTAATAAGTGGAGACAAGGCATTGCTCTACCAATTCCAAATGAGCAGTTGTGGGACCAGGCATAATGGAGGAGCAGCAGCATGGTCAAGTCTAATTACCGCAACCTCTCAACCATTCAAGCCTGGTCCTTACTTGCCTGGCCACTTCTGGTCTGGTCACATGTGTAATAGCCTGTTGGGAGAGCAGGCATCAGTCTCTCTGTGCTGCTGCAGTCCAGCAGACTCACAGTTCAGGTCTTAGCCCTCCAGTAAATATGGCTCTACATCACCGCGGACACAATCCATCCCCATTAACTTCAAACATGAGGAGCCTATTTTATCCTCATTGCCTACAGTGTCTGAGTCAGACAGCCACTCCATTCATATAATCCATGGATCTCACTATGTGATTCCCTGCTCATGAGGTTCAACTGGCATAAAGGACAAAACAGATAAAAAAAACAGTGCAGATAATGGAATTTAATTGAGTGCGATATGATTGTGATGGTTTGGTTACAGTCACTGTATGAACAGGATCCTGAGATGCCAGTGGAGTCCATAATTCTTACAACAAAAGTAGTTCCAGTTGTAAAGCAAAATACCAATGATGAATGAAATTTTTAGTTTTGTCACCATGTGATATAAGACACAACAATGTAATTTAAACTGTCTCTGATGATGTACCATGTCCAAATCAGTGTGAAAGATCAGGTTAGGGTATAACACTGGACTCCTGCTGACAGGCAATATGTCAATATGTCTTCCATGCAAACCATGTATGACACTACGTAGGGACCCTTGCACTCCTTACTTTTTCGCTTGTAATGTTAGTGATCTGAGAATGTAAGTGTACCTCATCATTGCTCTCATTGTACATCACTCTTGATAATAGCATCAAGTAAATGTCTAAAATATTAAATGTAAATGTAATATACATTTACAAGGACGTTGTCTTCAAGCTCCAGGTTATTGTCTGCTCAAAGGGAAGGTGCAGGATTTGTAGAAACGTATTCAATTGATCACTAATAACGCCCTCCTAGGACACTGAATGAGTTTTCATGCCAGAATGTTTCTGAGAAACTGGCCCCAACCTCCTGTTAGCATTTGTTCTATTCAATTCAGTTTTGGTCAGTTCAAGTTCAATTCCATAACAAATCATTGGGTATGAAAACATTTGGTTGCAGTAGTTTACAGATGAAAAAAATTCAAACAAGGGGTGAACACATTTTCACAGCACTGTACATCCCTGTATAACTTGAAAACCTTTTGAATATCCTAACAACAGTTTTTGGTTAGTGATCAATATGATAGACCCCTAAAAATTCTGATCCTTCTTTTTGAAGCCAGGGATCCCCGTTTCATTGCCTGCTTAACCAATGGAACCAGTGTATATTTAACTCATGTAACATAGTGATATTAGTCTCATGGTCCAGGAAGGTGTTGTGTTAAAAGGTGTTACCAACTTCACTGGCTCCCCCCTTGCAGGAAGTGTGATCTCTGAGACGTGCAGGGAAGATTGTGGCCGACCCCTCCCACCCCAGACACAAACTCTTTGAAACACTCCTCTCTGGCAGGAGGCTGCCAGAGGGAGCTGCCAGAACCTCACGCCACAAAAACAGTTTCTTCCCGTCAGCAGTCGGCCTCAAGAACAAGGCCCCGGACCCCCACTGACACGGACTCTTTTTCACCCCCCCCCACAAACGCGCACACGCACG
The DNA here is from genome assembly GCA_900323365.1 of Monocentris japonica. Lineage (NCBI taxonomy): Eukaryota > Metazoa > Chordata > Actinopteri > Trachichthyiformes > Monocentridae > Monocentris > Monocentris japonica. The sequence goes on along the minus strand of OOFE01027535.1, from coordinate 31,575 downwards.
CGCACACACACACTACAATAGGCAACTTGCAACTTTTTTTTTTTTTTTTTTTATTTTTTATTTTTTTTGTTTTTTTTTTTTTTTTTTTTAAGATTTTAGATTTTTGACTTGTTTCTTCTTATATTTTTGACTTGTTTTTCTTCTGATAAATGTTGCACCATCAGACCAAGGCAAATTCCTTGTATGTGTAAACTTACTTGGCAATGAACCCCATTCTGGTTCTGATTCTGATTCTGATTCAATTCAATCATAGAAACCTCAGAACTGAGTTTCAAGTCTTGAGGTCATTATTCTCAGGTCTAATCTGAGATGGCTAAACTTTCATTTATCTGTCTAATGGCAGTCTGATGTTGATATTTTAAGCTCATAAGCAAAGCTAAGGCCTATTCCCGTGGGCAATTTCTATAGCCACTGTTTAAGTATATTGTTAAGAAAAAATAGTCAATCTTAGCTTTGGAGTTAGGTTATTTTTATTGTTGTATCTGTTCTGTGACTGGCTGTAATATTCTATTTTCCTCTTTACCTGCGCAGGTGGAGTCTGCTGACTCAGCTGGATTCAAAGAGCCACCGGAGTCCTAATGATCAGTATTTGTCATTTTCTGCACTCCACATTTGTTTGTGATAGACGGCTGAAAGCTCTCCAAACTGTCTCATTTTCTGTTATGTTCTGTCAAAGGCATAAATCACATCTCAAAATGGCAATCCTATATGCCCCTACATTACCGGCACAGGCTGTGTTTTTCTTTTACTCATTACACTTTTCAATCTTTGTGTATGACTAATAAATTACATAACATTCTAATTTGGTCTTTTCTGAGGTATAGCATTCACACTTTACATACAAATCCTCATGCGTTGTCTTTCTTTACACATTGTTGTGTTGACATACACCAATAGGGAGCCGAAGTGGAAATTAACCAAGACCGCCCACTGGTTTACTAGCGGCTAGGTGGCTAGCGTGATTTTTCCATAGACACGGGGACGGGGCACGTGTTATCAACTAAACCAGGCACGAGATATTGTTGAAGATCACCTGGCAGCTCTGTCCGTTATATAAGCAATCATAAGATATAGGAACTGTACGGTTAGTAGTTTCCTCATATCAAGTAATCTGTAATGAATTTGAATAGGCAGAAGTGAACCAGAGGCGAGCAGAAGTCACGCCAACTTCGGCTCCCCATTCCAGGTTTCAATCCACATCAGTATGATTGACATCTACATTGGCAATGAACTGTCAACATAGCTAGAAGGATAAAGCAATGAATTTTACTGTTAACTTATAAGGTCTGTCTTTAATGAATAAGTTCTCAGAAAAATATTTTTAGCATCTGTCTTCATGCTGAAATGTTGGAGATTTCTATATGGTTCGTGATTTCAGTTTTGCACAAAACATTTTCATTCATTTTATTTCATCTATTAACTATTGCAGGTGTTTTCCTGCAACCTAGAGCTAACTATGGAAATAGTCAACATCCTTTGGGGAGAGTAGCAGGCTTTCTTCAATGCTGAACTGTGTATTGCTCTGATGTTCTGGTGACAGATTAGGTTGAGGATGACAATACACAGGTAAGATTTCTATACAGAAATACACCCGTCCCATCGGGCTGGGGGCTACAAAAGGGGGGCTACAACAGCGAACAGTGTCCTATCCCCCCTGATTCACCCTGTAGAATCACCCTATTTGCCCAAGTGTTGGGTATGTAAATGTCTCATGTCTCTCAGGAAGTGAAGGATCAAAAAACTGTTTCCTAAACAGGAGCAAGTGAGCGCTCCATCGAGAGAAAGCTGGATTCACCAACATTAGATCTTTTGCCTCTCTCGTCCCTTTGCTATAAAGCGATTGCAGACTGGTCAGGTTGGTAAACATGAGTGTGCTGTGTATCAGCTTACAGAATTTCTGGGTATTAAAGTTCACATTTTTCAAACAGTTACCTCTCACTGCCATTTTGAGCCACCAATGTGCAAAGCTGCCTAGTGCAGCTTTCACACTTCTTCACTACACTTCACGTCTATTTATCTATCCTGTCATCACTGTCATGATCACAAGGTCAGCTGTGATCATCGATACATCACTAACTGCATACAGCCACACTAACCTAGATCAATGAGTCATTGATCCATGACTCATCGATCTAGGCAATACCCTAATCCTAATCTCCCACAGATATCCGGCTTTGCATGACAATGATAATGATGATGGTGATGATTCTCAATCTCTTTACATGTTGACCTCGTGCATACACACTGAAGAAAGGCATTGTATTCCACAAATAGGTTTACGTTTAAGCACTGCACACACCTGTTCACGCTCACACATGTAAATATCTGTTGATATCATGAATGACTTGTAAAAAAGATTTGAGCAAGAATGGATTTGTACTTTCAAAACACAGTTACATTTGTACACTGCACACATAAATCAAAATAGTGTGGTCAGAAATTTACAAGTAAGCAAGGAAAGAAAAGAGACTAGGAATTCTGATGAGTGGGACTTGTTACTTCTAACCAATCATATTTTACTTTCACTGACCAGCATGCTCTACACTGATTGGATAACGACTACGCCACTAGTGAAGCTAGGAAATCACATGGTAACTATGGAAAGCCAAATAAAAAAAACTGTCTTTCTTCCTTCACCATATTAACATGGGCAAGCTGGCAATGACACTTTTGTCCAACAGCTGCTGGTTGGATGCTGTGTTCATTTGAGTTTGATCATAATATCTCCAGTTTGAATACAAGAGTGTGAGCAGGCACCACCACATATACCACCTGATTCTAAATTGGCAACCTTCATTGAGTTAATCAAGATCACATTAAGAAGTTTCAATGTTAAAAACAATGTTTTAATAGAAAAAGTGTTAGAATCCTCCATTGATTTATTGGTGAACAGCTCCCCCTAGTGGTGACTAACACTCACTACCATTGATTCATTTGACCTGGGCTGAAGTTCATTCCAAAGAGGTCATTTCTGGCTACATTTAACATGGCTGTCCATTCGATGGATGGATAGATAGATAGATAGATAGATGGATAGATAGATAGATACTTTATTGATCCCTGGGGGAGGTTGCTGGCTCTCAATTAATACCAGATGCCACTTTAAGGTAACTTATTTTGTTTATTCTGTGTACTTTATGTTTATGTTCAATTTTAATCTTGTTTGTTTGCCCCACTCTCAGCACCCACTGCACGCTCGGCCATCCTGGTAGGGGAATCCCTCTCTCCTATCTCAGTAGCCCCCTCCTCCCCTCAGTCTCAGTGACAGTGAAGTAGACAGAAAGACTTACAGAGAAGACAACATCATAGTCTGGTCCAGTAAAAGCTTCATCTGTCAGGTCTTCAAAGTAATCAGTTAGACTATCCAGCGTCTCATCAACCAGCTTCTCGTACACTGCTTCTGGTAGCTCACTGTGGAGGCAAACATATTTATTAAAAGGAAAAGTTCAGCTCAACCTTCTCCTAAACAATTTAAGTTAATGTGGTCTGACTGTTTAGAACTAATGCTACAAAGTGGGAGATATCAGGGGCATTTTTTTTTTAATTCCCACATGTTCTGCTTGTAATTACCATTAGGAGGCTGACGTGAATGGTTTTTCCCAGTTGGCAGCTCGGACTTACGGTACATCCGATGACGTGAATGCAGCATTAGCGCAACTCTAATAGCGTGTAGCATTATTCTACATACAGAAACAGTAACTTCTTCCTGTGCAGTGTTGCAACTGAAATAGGCTGAAACTGAAATAGAGAGCTCACCATGCTGCCAAGCTCTAGCCCAACCTCCACTATTGGTTGGCCAGTTGTCAACAGGATCGGCTCATTTGCTTGTTTCGATTGCCATACTATACAAGAAGTTATCGTTTTCTCTACCTAGAATAACGGTACATACTGGACATACCTTTTGGACTCACCAAGCAATCATTTTGCTACAAAACACTTGGATTATACTGCAGGAGCTGTTTAGAGAAATCTGATTGACATTTCTAAACAACCAAGCCCCATTCACTGCAATAATTTATTAAAAGGCTGAGATGGAACTGCAGTAGCTAACTCACTGTGTTTGGTCAATTGTTCCTAGCCTACAGTGAAGGTGGATTAGTTTACCCATATTAATTGTAGCTGAATCCAATTTGAGGATGGTGTACCTCAATGTTTAGGATAATCATTTCACAGGGCTTAGAAAATTGGGCTGAAGCACATTCCAGGTGAATGCTGCAAAAACACTTTGAATCAATGAAACCCTTTGTAATGGAAGTTGCTTAGTCCAGAGAAATGAAATGCATTAAAATCATGGGCCGGAGCTTATTCATAATACAAAACCGAGAGAAGAATATATGAATCATCCAACAATCATGCTGCATGAATGGAATCACATATATTGTGTTCATTATGCCTCGCTGCTTGACCGCTCAATTTCTATGTCTAATTCAGATGAACGTTGTTCTTCTCCATATATGACAGTGATCATCAACAATCAGTCAAAATCAAAATTGAATCAAAGGGGATACTTTGACATTTTGAATTAGTTTTCTTCACCAGGTACATGATGGGAAGTTTGTTTGGAGTTTCTATATTGACACTTAAAGAAAAATTCCCTTGGATGCTCTTCCACTGTTATAGATCATCAATCTGTCATGTTATTTTGTGATGAAGTGTGGCAATTTACTTTCCCTCAGCCCGTCTCGTCTTATTCTACTTCAGTTAGAGATGTCCTGCATTTCCTAGAATTACTTTCGACGACCCCCAGAGAACTTTCCTTCACTTCAGTTATTCAGTCGTTGGTTTTACATGTAGGTGGAGAGAGCAATAACCATAGTGATTTTAACAGCAGTTAGAGACGCACCCCTTACTCAAAACATAGCATGTCTTATGGTTGCATTGCATTCTGGTCAATTGAGGCTTCTGTCAGTGGAGAAATTGGTGTCGCTAATGAATTTCTCCCTGTATGATTGTTGAACGTCGGTCCATGAAGAAGCCCTTGCTCTTTGATTCTGAGGGGATGACACCAAAACCTGATGTTTACCATTAAGTGGATTTTTCCTTCAAATTAAAGGTGCTATGCATATGATAATGTAAAGATATAATTAACACAAACAAGCTCTATCTCCATTAGCACAGGAAGAACAGTGCCCTCTTCCTGTTTTGTGCAGCAAAGCAATCCGGCAGAGGTCAATTGTTACTGTTTACAGTAATTATACTTATATCCCAAAAAATGATGTGCTAATGATTAATTGATGGCAAAATGCTACATGTATAACTTGGCAGTGGCATGTTAGCATTTGTTACAAAAAACTAACAGGTACTGCTAGCTGCAAACTGAAGCATGTGTTTGTGGCCAGCAGTACGCATTGGTTTGGCATGCAAACATGTCACTTCTGGTTAACCGACATGCCAATACAGAAACTCTTTCCCTATGTTGTCATAAAGCCTTTGTGAAGAAAAATGACAGGAACAAATCAAAAAGGTATCTCTTTAAATAGTTGTGTGTGCTGGGTGTCTACCTCAACTGCAGAGAGGCCTGTTCTTCCAGTGTTGGGAATGTCAGGTGGATCTTTCTTCTCCATCCATCTCCATGAAGTCTGCTCTCACACCACTGACACAGAGAAAGATTTGGGGATGGTTACAGCGTAAGATGTGCAATACTTATACTGATATATGAAATAATGCATGAATTATTAAATATCATAATTTCATAAACTGTATAAATCCATGTTGGACGACCTCTAATCGTCTTCCACCCAAAGACACCGTGGAGTGACGCAGCGTGAACCAATTCTAAAAGTTGAAATTTCATTTAAGTAATGGCTGTTTGGTGGATTATATGTGTGCCGAATTTACCGGAAGGCCCTGGTGACTCGTAAAAGTGCACAAAGTCATGTTTTGGTACCTACTTTTGCCATAAAGCAAGGAAATTTTAAATTGCCTGTTTTTTTTTTAATGAAGTTAGGCAGCACGCTCGCTCCATTTAAGAAGGGGATGTAAAGGAGCTAACTGAGGCAGCTAACTTACTGTAGATGGAGGTAGATTGGTGGGACGCTGTTTAACTGTCGGAGGGACCTTCACACAGCCAGAGAAACCCCTGAGCTGAAATGAAAAATTACGTTCATGTGTAGTTTATCACAGTAAAACGTTACAGAGTTGCCAGTATGGTGGAGTTATAAAACCATAACATTTCACGCAGCTAACCGCAGTAGCTACCGTCATCTATCGAGCAGGTAGGTAAGGCATTCTGTACGATGTCATTAACGTTACCTGGTTAGAGAGCTGTCTGGTTGCCTGCACAGTCATCCTCCTGAGTTGTCTGTTTTCGATGTGGCAGATTTGTAGGTAGATACATGGTGTTTTATTAAAGAACCTCAGCATGGTTATCCTGGAGATAGAGAAACCCCTCGAATTGGTTCAGCCGTGTCAAGCTAGCTAGAGTAAAAGATGGGACTTCCGATCACAACTTTGAAAAAATGAAACCCTTAATGACGCACTTGTGACGAACATTTGTTTTCTTTTGAGTATGACAGAGTACAAAAGTGAAAATACAGAAAGCATTTAAGGAGGAAAATGGAAAATCACTGAAAATACGAGTGCTGAAGTTTGCAAAATGCCCTTTTCACAGAATATATTAATAGCCATATAGGCCTCTGCAAGATGCCATGTATAACGTTACAGAGCTGCCAAAAAACGCAAATATTCTTAAACACAAACCTTATAACAGGCCAATTGGAAGGGTTTCTGCTATCCCATAAAATTCCGTTTTAATCTTCCATCTACAGAGACTTTTCATACGATTTGTATTGTCCCGTTAATACATAATAGTTCACTTTTCCAGGAGTCAAAATGTTACGCTTTTATTTTGATGACAAAATTGCCTTAGTTCCGGTCTTTCCAGCAGCTTGACGCAGCTCTCCTGCTCAGGTCTTATTTGAGCTCATCGTCGCCGCCCTTTGGACTGGAGTGAGACAGCGTGTATTACATCCATACATTTTTGCTATAATGAATAATAAGTCAGATGCTATAAAGACCCTTTTATGTATTCATTTTAAGTTTTCATATAACAGAAAGTTAGCATTGTGATGAAGCCAAAATGGGTTATTTGATTTGAGTCTAGTTTCTGGCAGGCAGCTAAAGACAGTCAACATTCCTTCACTTTATTCTAATAAAACACAGTTTTTGTTAACATTTGTTAACATTTGTTAACATTTTGTATTATATTACATTTGCATATGATCATTTTTAAAAGTAGCTTGAACTACCTTTTAAGTAACTTTAGTTATATATTTCTCAAGGAAGCATTGCTGTAGTTCAACTTCTTTCAATGTTAAGTAACCAGTAGCTGATAATATATATACAAAATAAAAATAAATAGCTTATAATGAGTGTTTGCATTCCTATTCTTATGGTATAGATGGCTGTTTATTGCCTTCTACATATCAACACTAGAGGTCTCCATTTGCTTATTAAAGAACCATTGTAGTCTGGCCGGTGACTGGTTAATGTGAAGACAACTGGAGCATGGAGGACAGTGGATGTGCTTTGGGATTGGCTGGTTTACATACAATTTATGGTAAGATTTCAACACTTGAAGTGAATTAAATTAGTAAACAGGCTTGTCACTGCCCGTCACTAAGACACAGGTATATTTCTCAGTGATGCAGTACAATATATTGCACTAATCACTCGGGAATTCAAATAAACTTATAAGCACTTTTATGAAGCAGTAAATTTCATACATTATTGATAACTACAGCCAACTATTTTAAGCTACCCACTATTTGACAGAGCAGGAAAATTGCCTGGAAATGCTACTAACATTTATTATTTCTCTAATGTAATAGATCCTTATGGAAAGCAAAGGGGTACACCATTGCCCTGTGAAGAGCCCTTCTTACTATCTGGTAATTCAATACTGTCCCTCAGTTAAGTTATTTTTTCATTTTAATGTAATGCTTTTGTTTATATCTGGTTTTGTTAATGGAATGAAATGTTATTTTAAAAGGTCCACAGTATCCTCTAGGAGTGATGACACCAATTTTTCCAGGGAGCTGATTGGTGAGGAGGAGGGCTTTTTATCCCTGAACATAACTTGCTCCGGAGCAGGTTAGCTGTGTAGCCTAATACCTCTTTTCCATTAGCGTGGGTATGGCTAGAACCCGAGCCCGAGGTTGCGGGCACGGTCCAAATTGCATTTCCATTACTTTGGGCAACACAGGTGAAGGCATTGCTTTTGTGCATTAGTGGAGAAAAGGGTTTTTTCCCCTCTCTCCATTTACTCGCGTGCATGACGAAACATGTCTTAGCTCAAAAACAAATCGAATTCAAAGGGTAATATAACCTGAATACAGCCATTTTACTATCCCAAAACTGCACAGCACCACTCGTTTTTCAACGGATTGGCAGAATCCACTTTACTCGTGTTCATGGGTAACCACGACGTCACTGCAGCTCGGATGCTTTGGTCCTGGTAGCAAGCAGGGCCGGAGTATCTCGGGTCCACCCGTGTCGGTTTGTGTGGAAAACCAGTGGACACGGGACGGACGGCCGCCCTAATGTAAAAGGGGCATAAGTTACCATGGTGATCTACCCCGCTATAAAGAGCCACCCTTGTAAGACCAAGAAGCCAGGGTTAAGCCCAAAGTTAGCTTGTTAACCCACAAATCTTGCTTCGTGAAACAGGTCCCAAGCCTATCTAACATCCAAGTGGTGCACAAAGCCCTTTTCAGGCTGATTTATTAGGGATACACAAACTGGAACCCTGTGTGGCGGTGAGTGCAGCAGTGATGGGGGTGTCCCGGGGGAAGTGTCGGTCTGATGCTCAGTGGAGAGGCAGAGGCGGTCATGGCAGTCACTGTCCTTCACAATATGGGTTCACCCTAGTTCATCAGATCCTTTGTATTGGTAAGTGCCATCAACACCATTGTGAAGTTTGAACAGCCCGCTATCTAACATGGTGCTGCATGGTGTTAGGTAATGCAGTAAAACAAAGACCTTGAACTTTGGTTAACAAATAGACTATACATGAAGCCTGTGTTCCTAGGACAACTCAACTCTAAGTCCAAACCCAACAACCCTGTAGTGATGAGAGTTGGCATTGGTTACCACTGACCAGCAATTATCTCACCAGACTAGACTCACCAGACTGATATTTTATTACACAGCTTTATGGAATACTCACTTCTGATTGGCCAGTGAACACATCCTGAGAAATAACATTCTTGTTCAGTGCAGAAATAACAAACCGCTGTTTCACATCTAATCATATCACACCAAAGTCAAGATGTCCGGTTGATTTAGTTGTCTAATCACGATTCTAAATGAATTCCCTAATGTTACATTGGTACCTGAGATGGCAATGCAAAATAAGATGAAGTGAGCCACGGTAACAAAAGGCATCGGACATTAACAGAGGAGGAACTGAACAAAATAGACAAGCATGAAAAAATCACTGAGAAAGCGACCATGAGCTTGGATTTGACAAACTACGGTGAGGTCGCCCTGAATACCATGTGGGGATTTTATGCATTGGTCCAGATATCAAACGGATCTGAATACAGTGGAGAAAGTTTACTGACACTGTGGGCAGGACTGAACCGTAACATCACAGTCCACAACATCATTTCAGACTCCGCATTCAAGAGCTGCAATGACATATTCAAGACCATCATAAAAATCTACAGGTAAAGTGGTAAAGACAGAAGTGCCCACCACTGATTCATGCCTCTGAAGCCCTCTTCCCCCAATACGCCCAGTGGAAGAAGGTCTGGTTTGATATCCAGCTGCAAAATACAAAATATTAGCACACCAATGGTCTCAGTTAGAAAATTCTTACCTTTCAGGTGGGCTTGTCAAAACTGTACACCAACCACAGCCCTGTGACGGACATGATTAGATGACTCTCAAGTCCACGCGTCGCCTAGTCCTCTCCGACACAGGCCATTGCTGCGGGACCGGCCTCCGCAGCTACTGGGCTACTGGTTCTTAACTAGCAACACCTTGAAGCAAAAAGATGTTGCTCCTTGGTTACAGCGGACAACACTGAGCTGACCTAGAAACATTGAAGATTTTTCCAATATTACCTTTTAAAAATGTAAAAATGTATTTAAAAATGGCACTTGGCGGCCTTGACGATTGTATTGACCAATTAGTGTTGTTCAGTACTGCAACTCCACCCCGATGGTTCCAGGTCCCCGGAAAAAGTACTACCTTGCTAGCAGGAACTTTTTTGGGGGCCAGGAACTATCCAAGAGGAACCTTTTCGGGGGTAGTCCCCCCGGTGGGAAAGTACCAATAGTACTAAGTCCCTGGATAGTTCATGAGGTTGGGAAATTACATATGGTTACAATTCTGTCACAGTGTAGCCATGGATGCTAGCTACAGTAAATTGACCAGTTCTAAAAACAGTGTAGCCATGAATGCTAGCTACAGATGTTTGTATAGTTACAGTTCTGGTAGTGCAGCCATGGATGTTAGCTACAGTAAATTGACCATTTTTTGGTGAATATAATACCCACCCCCACAACACACAGACACACCAAATACATCAAATCAAATCAAAGTATGACTTTAATCTATTTTGAGATATTACAAATTTAGTGAATTTCTGAATTAATTCCTGGTATTTGGTCTGCGGTCTCTCCCTTAAGATGAACAGTCCAATAATTTTGGATCATGCTTCCATCATAAAGTTTACAAAAGCACACCAAAATCAGAAGCAGCTTCACACACCCACGGTTGGCGGTATCAACTAAAAACGACACAAATTCAACACCATCCAGGTGCTGCTTTAGCTCATCGTTTGCCCAAGGTGCGTAAACATCGGTTATGAATTTGGGCTCATACATCTTTCTTGTCAAACTTGCAGTGCAGTACTGTATATATATATTTTTTTTTGACAGAGCCATGCTGGCTAGGCAGATAGGCAAAGTGCTTTTGACACTGAAATAGGCCTAAACATTATTTTGTAATAATAGACAATATACATATCATAATGTGTAATAATGTATTGTTATGAGGGCAGAGGGACTTTCAAGGGACATTTCCCGGGGGCAATGCTAGCCGGGGACAAGACACCAAATCAGGGGTCTGTCTCCAGGAAACAGGGAGGTCAAACAATAGATACATCTAAGCTACAGATGTGTCTATTGTTACAGTTCTTGGAAGTGTACCTATGGATGCTAGCTACAGACGTTTCTATTGCTACAGTTCTAAAAACAATCTAGCCATGGATGCTAGCTACAGACGTTGCTATGGTTGCAGTTCTGCTACAGTCTAGCCATGGAAACTGGAAACAAACTGCCAAATTAATGTGAATGATCTGCAAGTCTAGATGTTTTCAAATCATTGTGCATACTAACACTCACTTTCAGTATCTGGTAATCTACGCACAAAATATCTTCCTAACATTGAGCAGTCCCTTTTACACAATCCACATTTGAATTGTCTCAAAGCCTAAAAATCCCCCTCTACCTATAACTTGTCTGCTGCTCTTAACTTATATCTCATAATTCACCAGTCAAATGCATTGAATAACTGAAATCAATAAGTGATAACAGCTTGAATACACCTTGTCAGTCTGCTTCATGAAGACATATTTAATATGTCAGGTACCTAACAATGAGAAGTGTATAAGGATGTTACTGTTAAAGCCTCCCTGATCTGTTGCTTAGTGCCAGACGTCAGAGCCGCTAATAACTGATATTATTCATGAACCTGCCCTAAGCCGTCCTACCAGGGGTTAGCCAATCAGTCGACTCAGAGCTGGTGGGATGTGCTGAACTCACCTCTGATTGGCTGGCAGCTCCTCTGGTGAGGGTGATGCATTGAGAGATCAGTGGAGGATTTCTGACTGAAACCTCTCCTGTGGAAATCCATTGGCCCCAATACAGGATTTAAGGTCAAGGGGAGAAAGTAAAGGCTCTGTAATCTCATTTGAAGTGAAACTTTCACTAACCCACAACTGTCATTAATTGAAAGCTACACTAAACTGGGTATTCCTGGGGCCACCAAGCCAACTGGAGTTACTGCATCAGGGTATAAAGTAAGCAGGTTTCAAACAGCTACCTGGAATTGAATTTAAGACCAATAAAAAAAAAAAAAAATGTGTCAAACCAGCCTATTTCTGATTGAGCATAGCTAAATGAGAGTTGTGAAAATATAAATGGGCAGGATAAGAAAAAGGACACCAGGAAATGAATTTGTTAAGACACACAAAACTCAACTGCGTTTAGTAAAGCAGATAGGGTGCATATGTTGAAACCTGCGATTGCACAATGAAAAAAAACAACTCTAACAACTGTAATTGACATTGTAATGCTTTTAAAACCTTAAAGTTAGATCATTTAAGACTTTGACAATTTTTAAGGACTTGCGAATATCCTGTATAGCTAAGCCTTATCAATGATCTGTGAATGAACCATGAACCAAGCCTATGTCATACCAATCCTATGCATGCATGTTTTCACATGCTACAGGCCTACGTTGAACTGTGACACAGAATAAGAATAGGTGTAAACAGTTAAGAAATGATTCAACTGCTGAATGCTCACAAACCCCCTTTGCTATGAACCATGAAAGCCAATGGTGTACTGTTCACTGACATATATTCCAGCTCATGACAAAGCATTAATAAGTACAATACAGTCATTCAATGTAAAGTTTTGTGTTTATTACAAAATATATGCAAAAAATCAGTTTCAACTTTAACTATTTACGCTAATGTTCAAACTTCACATTTGCCATCCCGTTGTGCATAAGTGAGAGACTTGCAATACCAATCACTGCATGTGTTTTTTCCACAACTTATTCATCATGAGCCAAGAGATGAGTTCAGCAAGTTCATGGCATCTAAATGGCATCAGCCATTTAAAGGCGCTAAATGTATAATTTTTAAATATCAATATATCATTGTCAATTTAATTGCGATACCATGGTATAAGTACCGTAAGCAAATAAGATGATTGGTAGCCTCTATCTCACACCAGTGGCATTGTTAGTGCTAGTGAGCCTCAAAATTAAGACATTTCCCATAAACCCTGTTGCTACTAATCCCCCCTCCCCCTCCGTGGTGTCTTCACTGAAGAGGATAAACATGTTGGAAGTGATTTTTCCATCTTCCTCCATCTGCTGTTGCCAGAAACTCTGAAAGCTTTAGCTCCGTTAGCGCTGGAAGAACAGCGTCCTCTTCCTGTTTTGTGCCGTAAAGCAATCCAGCAGATTTCCCTCCAAATCTGCCCCGGTGGCGCACAATGTGAAATGCAGAGTAGATTGCTGGTAGAGGCTGACAGACTTCTAGTGAGGGTCTCATTTGTTTATGCTGCTTATACTACTGTCTCAAAATGAATGAGCTAATGATATTGACATTTGAGGCCAAGCTGGTTAGTCTTTTCAATTATCCTCCCTTTTTTAAAAGATGGGAACGGTGATTTGTGTCAGCCCTTGTCATTTATGTCCTTTTCCATAACTATTTTCTACTTACTCAGCGTTATTCTGAAATTCCACGCACTGCCGTGCACATTCAACAAAGACAAACATTCACATTTTAGGTATAACCGTTTCTGTTAAGAGTGCTGCATTTGGCAATTAAAACAATTCAAACACAAAAGCAAAATGTGTTCTTTTTTCAGAAAATAATTCCTTTCAACCAAAAACATCTGTTTCCCAATGAAGTAATAACATTTTTGAAAACAAACAAAAAATATGCAACTCAATAGTGCTCATAGTCAGCTGCTTGAAAAAAACAAAAACAGAATATGAAATTACTCCCACAGAATAATCTGATTGCATTATCAGACTGTGAATCCATTTCGTTTCCAGCATAATGATTGGTCAAAAGACGCGCTTAAGTCTCTTTGAAAGCACTTGGAATACCCATTAAATGAGGTCTGTTTGCAATGAGGAATGATAAAAATCCCTTTTATATACTGAATATGTTCGAATCTGTCCAGCACTGAAGGTCCCTGTTCCCTTTTGTTATACAGAAATATGACAGTGTGGAAGTAAATGTGTTTCCCAGTGAAATAACCCCACTAAGGGAGGGTCAGATACTCTGGAAGCTCTCAGGAGGCTTTCTTGGTGCAGGTTCCTGGAGCGTCTTGCAAGTTCACCTTGGATCTATAGAAGAGACAATCAGTTTAGTTGCTGCAAAACGTACTATTTTACTTCTGATCCCCCCCATGTAGCTCAAATGCACATTAGTTGGAAATAGTATGAAGACTGAATATGCATAATAAAAATAATATTAAACTAAGTGTAACTTGGTTTAAAAGTAGGAATGGGTCATAAAAAACAGATATTCGAATATTCGTTTGCGTAGATCAATATCGACATCTGTACTTTGTCCATTAATATTTCTTTAACACTGAGATATATCTTTAAAACAATTTTAACACAGTGAAGTAACTACGTCGAGCGCCAACAGCTGAGTAAGAGCTATGGCACAGATCAGCCACTAGAGGGCTCCTGGTGCCGTTTAAAAAACTTTCCACAGAATCTCTGGCACACTTTGCGAGATATGGGATTTTTCAGACCGCCTGAAAATCTAGCCACTTTTTCGGAACCATCGAAAAAAAAGTTGATGTGTTGACTTCCGAAGTATGAGATGACAAATTGGTACGGCTGATTCCAATTTCCAATTCCAAGAGGTCTGATGATCACACCACTTGCGAGACACGGTGTCGAATAGGATCGGTGTAGCAAATACATGCGAATTAGCGTGGTGTTATCTGGCAACTTCTAGCAACTTTTTGAGCCGCCTCTAGCTGCTTTCCTTTGAAGACTGTTGGCAACACTGCTCCGGTGTTGTTTTGTAATCATCCTCTGCTAGCTGGATCGCTAAAGCCAATGTGGTTCAGTGGAAGACAACATGGCTCCATCCAGCTATTTCTACCAGCCAGGAAGATGGAGCTAGCAAACTAAACTAGCAGGTTTGAACTGAGACAATCTCTGCCCTCATTGTCTACATAATTGTTAAACATATTCAACAGATGAGTGAAGTGAAGAAAGTGATGCTTTTAGCCCATAAGCTATCATTTTTGGCATTCCCTGAATCTCCGTTTAGATCAGGCACTGAATAGTCTCCCAAGAGCAAATAGACATTCACTGCAAGTTCATTGCAAGTTCACCAGTCTTACCTGTTATGCGTCATGTGGCTTTTGACCAGATGCCCGGCAGCCAGAGCAGCCATGAGCGACAGCTCTCCGGCCAGCACCGTGGCACAGACCACCCTGGCCAGCTGCCGGGCATTTTCCCCTGGACAGTCTTGATTGGCTCCCTGCACGCCGAGCATCTGGAAACACACAGGACACCGAGTTCAACCCCATGCAACCAAAGTGGTGTGGGATTAAGGTGGGGCACCATAGGTAAAACAATCATCAAAAACAAATACTTCATTTATATGTTTTTATACCAGCTGCGTCAAGTACACCAAGCACAAAATTTGCTAAAATAATTTAAATCAGGAATTTTACATAAAAAAACAGCTAAAAATCTAATTGGTAAAAGATTTTCCCCATATCGTGTTTTGTGAATTGTAAAACATTTTTTTTACAAACCCCTCTGTAAATTACAAACTATTTAGTTATTTATCAGAATGAAAAAGGGATAAAAAAGTGTTTTTTTGTGCATTTTTGAAGAAATACTAGCTAATTTGAATATGCTCATTATAAAAAAAGTCACAATACAATAATAAAATATATATTTATGTCCATATTTCATTCTGATAGGATGAAAGTTTTTTTTTTTCCTATTCACCTGTGCTGCCTAGCATTAAGTGTGTGTGTGTATTTACCTGGAGGCAGGCTTGCTGTGGGGGCAGATTGGTGCCCCCCCCAACGGTGCCCAGCTCTATGGAGGGCATGGTACAGCTGATGTACAGGTCTTCCCCCGTCGGCCCCGATGCCTCCATCAGGGTGATGCAGTTACTGCTGCCCACCGACTGGGCTGGATCCTGGAGGGGACACACATACACGATTCCATACATTAATTCATATGTTCATTTTCTCTACCTGCTGAATCCTTTCCAGGGTGGTGAAATCAGTGTGTGTATTTCTGTCAAGTTTTTGAGTTGATTTTGTGTTGAGATAATGTCAGCGTGTTAGCTAGCTAACCATGGTATCTGGTGAGCTAACCATCAAAATCTTGTTGTTAACGCACCTGATTAGCACACTAGCTAGCGTATCTAGTAGAAGCTAGCATTAGGAGTGGCTAGTAGTCTCACGTTAACATAGTTGCTTTACTAAAGTAGCCTACTGGCTAGCTTGTTGCAAAAAAAAGCTGACTATTCTCAGTAACCTGAACAGTAACCTAAATTTTGAAACAAATCTACCTCATCGGACTATTTTACCTAAAATATTACTGAATGGATCCACATGCATACCACAAGAATCTTTTTCGGGTATCTCTTTTTCTAGCCTGGTTGTTTGATATTTAAACATTACTTGCGCACAGTCAATTCTCTACTGGACCTCCATGATGGAGACAGACCTGGTTAGTTGGAAAACTATACTAATACTATACTGAACTAATAACTCTGACACTACCATAGGAGTAAAAGAAACTGGTCTCAGTGTGTGTATTTGCCCATAGCAGTACCTGTCCACAGGCAATGTAGATAGCTGCCACTAGGTTGGCTGCATGTGCGTTATATCCACCAATGCTGCCGGCCATGGCCGAGCCCACCAGGTTCTTATTGATGTTTACATCCACCAGAGCTTCAGTGGTCGTCTTCAAAACCTGGAGAAGGAGGAGTCTACTTGAGTGTGTGTACTGTACTGTAAAGTATAGTCGATTGGCTAAATGTCTGTCTTAGTGCAATCTATCTTTCTCTACGTCCAAGGTACTGCATGTCCTTGTGCGTTGTGTGTCAGTTAATATCTGTCATTATGTTGATATGTCTAGTAGGGGTTGGGCTGATAAATCGGTTTGCCAATATATCAGGTCGATATTGGGTAAAACTAAAAATCAAAAACTAAAGAGAATCCACAATAACTTCATTCAGTTCATTAACTAGGATGTAAATTCACTATTTAGGGTACAATTTTCCTTTCTGTATGCATTTTTATACATGACCAATGTAACACTGTAAAATGTCAAATTAAAGTTATTTTCAATTTTCTTTTTAAATGGTGGGTTGTTCACAAAACACAAATTGAAGGATATCATCTAAAGATGTCTTAAAAAAGGATCTGGATAGGATGCTGAAGTTCTCAAATATGTGACTGTTCTTACCTCTCTGACCACTTTAGCAGGGATGGTGGCCTCAGAGACGGCGGACTTGCCCCTGCCCTCGATCCAGTTGATGGCAGCTGGTTTCTTGTCAGTGCAGTAGTTTCCGCTGACAGCCACGACCTGCAGCTCTGGGAACTGCTGCTGCAGTCTGGACAGAGCCTGCTCTGTGCCCTGGAGGCGGAAAAGATGACACATGAGCCATATGGGGAAGAAATGTCTAATACTTTCCTGCAATTTCTTGTAGTGTTGGGCGATAGCGACGCATCCTCCTGTGAAACAATTGGCATCGCGTATATTGCCGATCCCCGATGTATTTGTCCAATCGCCCAACCCTAAATTCTAGGCATGCAAACAGTTAGGCTACACATTTAGCCTACATCACAGCATGTACACAACTCACAACACATGTTCAGAACATATCACGTATCACATATCACATTACTAAACTTGTGAGACCTTCTATTGACTACGTTCATTCCCTAACCCCTAGCCTTGAAGTGACAACTAGCCAAAATGACCTCACTTCACAAAAATGTTGTCACTCTGTAGGTCTAAAACTGGTTCTCACAAAGACACACACACACACACACAGAAAATCCACCTTAGAGATCATGTTCATCCCCATGGCATCTCCTGTCCTGGAATGGAAGCGTATATACAAGTTTCTTCCGGCAAGACCAATCAGCAGCTTCTGAAGGCGAGCAAACCTGGAAACACCAAACACCACAGACCTGAGCCTTTCATACAAATATATGTAGACCGGACACAACTTGGAAACAAACTGTATACGTAACTCCGACCGGCCAAATTCTAGGTCTGTGGAGAGTTTTAATCCCTTACCTGCTAGTGTTGTCGAAAGCCTCTTTGATGGCCTGGAAGCCGTCCGCGTTCTCCAGCCAGGCCTTGACCTCTGCAGCCTGGCACGCCGAGGGCAGCCTCACCACGGGACCTCGCGTCATGCTATCGGCCAGGATGCGACTGCTAGCACCACCGCCCAGCTACAAAGGAAAGGGCAGCATTTCAGGCTGGTATGCAACCCATAAACTACTGTACATATCTGTTTATGTAGTACACCCAATGAGACACTATCTGCATCTCTGTCACATTACACATCTGCCACTCACAGCTATCGCTCGGCAACCGCGGTTGGTGCTGGCAACCAGGCAGCCCTCTGTAGTTGCCATGGGAACCTGGAACTGCTTCCCATCCAGATGCAGCGGCCCAGCCACGCCCACTGGTACCGGCATGTAGCCGATCACATTCTCGCAGCAGGTGCCCATCACCTGGAAAACATTTAAAAAAAATCAACTGATCAAATGATGTCAGAGTTTTGAGGTTTTACAAGCTACAAGAATAAAAGTCTGTATGGAAATGGCGTAACAAATATGCGTTCACTCACCTTGGAGTAGTCATAGTCAGTGTATGGCAGTGAGGAGAGTGCAGAGGGGAAGGGCAGCTTGGCCGATATCATCTGTCTCCGGATGGCTACTCCTCTCTCCGGTCTCTCCATCATGGCCTCCAGCTTATAGGCGGGAATGTGCTTGGAGTTGACCAGCGTCATCACCTCAGCATCGCTCAGGAAACCGGCGCCTAGCTGCAGGCGCCACAAGCAGTGAATTACCGGCACACTCAATTTCAATGACAAGACTTGGAATTTTTTGGCATGAAAATGGTTTCATTTAAAGGTGAATGTCATCCGAAACTATCGGCTATCCAAAAATATTGGTATCTGCCTTCAAAAATCCGTATCAGTCAAACCCTAGTGTGTAGTTTCTATTCTATATTCTACTAACAGGAAGGGCATTTGTTGCTGAGGAACATTTGCCATTTCACACCAGCCGATATATTTTGTTTTTGGTAAGTACGTGGCGCTGCCTGTGAGAGCTGTGAGGGTGAGTGTAGAGCCGATAGAGTCAGTGCAGGTCTATTAGCGTCATGCTCTAATTGGTTCAGCCTCAAGGAAAGAGTGGAGCGACTAAGCTCATTACAGCCTAGTTCAATCACACAGCTGCCCTGAGACCCTGCAGTCTATTGGTGGGATGTGATACCGTGGCCAGCTGAGGGCACTGGAAAGTGGGTTGAGGTGACTTGATGTAACAGCTCAGCCACTTGAGAAGAGAATCTTAGTTCTGGTTACCTCGGGGTGTTTGAGGATGGCCAGGCATTCGTCCAGGCCTCTGGGTTTGGTGGGGAGGCCGGGCTGAGCGATCTGAGGCCTGGGCTCCCCCTCTTCCTCCCCCAAGATGAAGGTGCTCTTGGGCTGGGGCTGGACAGCCGGGGCAGGCAGGGGCCGGATCACCTCATCTAGGGGATGAAGAAGGTGGATGGAGAAGAGGAAGGAGAAGAAGAATATAATTCATGAACTGGCTAGAGGTTGAATCACTATTGTGTTACATCAATATACAGTCATACCTCTCTCTTCCTTGGTGGCTGGGGT
>OOFE01027535.1:0-11877 GCA_900323365.1 Monocentris japonica | reverse complement strand
GGCGCGTCGGGGGGCCAGTGTGGGGGGTGACATACTGATGGGATTCTTCAGTGACAGCGTGGACTCCATCTCAACCTGCTCAAAGAAGATGTACTTGACGGCCAGCAGCAGGGCCAAGCCCAGGCAGATCACCTGCTCTATGTCCATCGTTATCATCCTGCAGTAGAAGAGGGAGAATAAAATACAGAAGAGATTTTTACTATTATACTAAAGCTACAGCTAACTGTTGCATTTTGGCGCCACATGTGGCCACTCTAGTAATTGCTGGCACAGTGGTTTCTGCCTCCAATTCCCCTGAATCCTTCCCTGCCGCTTCACCAATGCGGAATGTCTTCAAGAATGTCAAAATAGCTATCTTTATAAAATTAGAAACAAGGGGCTGGCATTGAAAATGAATGTTACTCTGCAAATGCATTTCTAGGGACAGCTTGCTATGCTAGGCTAATGATGTTACTACTGCTGTGTAGCCATGTAAACACGATTCAGTCAAGATACTTGACAAAGTATATAGCTCTGTAGCTAGGATCCAATCTAGTTAGCATCCCAGTGTATTGCTTCTTACCAGGTTGACTCTGAAATGCTATTGAAATGTTACCCCAATCACTAATGATCCATATTTGAAAGATAACAGTACGGTAAAGTAGACTGGCAGCAAAAGACTATGGCATGTATTGCCTGTTTGCCAAGAATATAAGTTACATTTATTCAGTTCGGCGATAGTGTCAGCTATCTGTTCATACAAAAAAAACAGTATTTGAAACTGACAACTGACATACTAATTACATTGTAATTGTCACTGTAATTATAGAACACCAGTGATGAGGCGCTAGGATGGGCTGCTGTCTGGAGACGTAGAGGTCATGGACTTCCATTCATTCCATTCAAGGCAGCACCTATATTTATTTTTGTTTTAAAGTGCTGCTTATCACTCTCCTTGCTTGCTTGGAGACTTTTCACAGATCAATTTTTTTTCTGGATGGATGAGGAGGTGGTGAAGCCAATCCTGTCATTGAATGATGTAGCTTTAACCTCTATTTGTACAGGGGGGACATTAACTGAGCACACTTGCTCTTTTCCAGTGATGTCTTGCTTCACATTCACACAGTTCCAAACATTCAACCTTGGAGCTGCCCAGTACAACCACAGTCTGTTGTTGGCCACTGCAAGCTGCCCAGTACAACCACAGTCTTCTATTGTTATATAGTAAATATAAATATAAAGTGTCACAGAGAGATACATGTGACAAGAGGGAAGGCAAACAAAGGTTTAAATTAGATTTTCATTAGAATCCATTTGTGATTTAGGTATAACCTAAACTGAAGAACTTAACCATCTGATGCACGCACAATCAGCCCTGCCACTTCAAGGCAATATGATGCACCTTAATACAATAACATATCTATTATCTCTTCAAAGACATGCATGCTGACCTGGCAAGGTAGAACTGCCAGAGAGGCGTCTCTGGGTCGATTCTCCTGGGGGAGTAGTGGTTCAGGCCTATGCCGACCTGGGGGACGCCTAACGTGGTGTTGATGGTTAAGGGCTCGGCGATCCAACGGCTGTGAGCATGAACCATAACCAGGCCCAGGGACTGAACACAGACCAGAGGAGAGAAATGACACTTAAGTATAAAAGTATAAAACCCACAAATCTGAAGGACGGAAAAGTAAATGAACGGAAAGTAAATGAAATGAAAAGAAACAATATAGAAAGAAAGGTCCTACCATGATCATCTTGACTCTCTGGGTGACGGGGTTGGGTTTGTTGTCCTCCTCCTCCTCCATCACTCTGGAGAAATGGCTCAGCTGCCAGATAGGATGGCCCTCTTGGCTCTCTCTGGACAGCTAGGCACACACAAAACACAATCGAACACATGAGGACCACATCCAGTAACACACACACAAACACACTATCAAACATTGAACCCTTACCTCCAGCACCAGTGAGACACATGCAGGGAAGAAGGTCATGAAGACAAAGTAGTTGGCCAGGACAGACATACAGCCGAAACAGCACATGATCTCCAACTGGCAGACACCTGAAAGATGAAAAAAAACGTCAGGCATTCAAAAGAAAGAAGCTCAGATTCACTAAAGGTTTTCTCAGGGAGGAGCAAGCTACACTATATGGCCAAAATTATTGAGTTCAGGTGTTTCAGCCACACCCATTGCTAACAGGTACATAAAACCCAGCACATAGCCATGAAATCTCCATAGACAAACATTTAGAATGGGTCGTAAAGAGCTCAGTGACTTTAAACGTGGCACTGTCATAGGATGTCACCTTTGCCACAAGTCAGTTTGTGAAATTTCTGCCCTACCAGATGTCAACTGTAAGTGCTATTATTGTGAAGTGGAAGCGCCTAGGAGCAACAACAGCTCAGCCACAAAGTGGTAGACCACGCAATCTCACAGAGCGGGGCCAACGAGTGCTGAAGCTCTCAATCATGACTATAGATCAGAACAAAGAATTATTTTATTATTATTTTATTTAATCATTATTTTTTCATATTTCCTTTCTTCACTTGTTTATTGCATTATGTTGGTAAGTTTCGTAACTTTAAATTCAAACACCAATACATATATCTGTGAAAAAAACAAAGTTCTGAGAATGCTCCAATTCTAAAGGGCACTTTAGGGTGCAAGGATGCCAGCTTTGGTAGATTAGTCTTACACATAAAGCGCAGTATTTGTGTTTGCAATTGGTGATGAAGGGGCTATTTGCCCGTGTAGTGCTCTTATAGAGGGCTTGTTTGTGCCACAACTTGATGTGCATACATTTCTTAGCGAAGAAGAAAAAAACTCTGTGGTCTTAGCTCAAGTAACTGAGGTGCAAAAATGCAAGGGAACAATCTTAGAACTCTAGACCTCAGATCTCATTCAAAACAACAGAATGATTGTGAGTACCTGACATGGTTCCCACCCCGATCACTAAGCACTCCACCACGGCATCCAGAGTGAAGGTAGGTCCCAGAACCGCCATGCCACGGGCAATATTTTCCCTCACTTCATCCTGAAAGAGTGGGGTAAAAGATACAGGTTGTGATTACCGTCATATTTCATGTTAATTTTGTACTTTAGTGTTCCACGTATGCCAACAAATGAAGGTCTCTTTGTACCTGAGAGTTGGAACTCAAGGCAAACTTGGCGAGAGCGCACGCTTTGGAGAGGTCGATGAGCAGCAAGAAGAAGGGCAAAGCCTCGCTGGGAAACGTAAGGAAGGAAATGTAAGCATTGGTGTTTATAGCAGAGGTATAAGACTCGACAGTATATTGAAATAGTGTACTTACTTGAGGCCAGTAAGCTCTTTATCAAGAAAGTGAATGACGACTGTGCTGAATACGAAGCTGGAGAATATGGTGAAAAGGCCAGCGATACCTGCAGAGGTACAGACGCGCACATTTTACTTCAACTGCTCTTGTGTTGGTGTAATTAAGTCTTGTAACACTGAATTCACATCTTAAAGCATAATTTTTAGCGCTAACCTAAAATGTATTTGGATCCCAGCTGTCGTAGGTTCTGGAACTGGAAGTAAATGTAGACGATGGCGATGCAGCGCGTGATGGTCAGGATGATGATGTCACTGCTCAGAATTTGCTGTGAAGGATGAAGAAAATGTGATTAATAGCAAAGTCATAGAAATGTATTAAACCAGTTATGAGTAAGTGATGATTTACATGTGGCAATGTCACTACTGAAGTGTGACATACTATATAGCCCAAATGACAGAAGTTACAGTGTGAGGAGACAAACTAGTCCTGAGACTTTTTCCCATTGTAGGGTGGTGGTTTATTTGGTCAAAAGTGTCTCCTTAACTTCGTACACAGAAAACTGGACTCACAAATGTTAAATCTTTTGCCTCTCTTTGGTATCCTTTGGTATAAAGCGATTACAGACCAGCCGGGTTGATAAATATGAGTGCGGCATGTGTTGGTTACTGATGTCGCCTTACATGGTTTTTGGGCAATGAAGTCCTCAAAATTCAAACAGTTACCTCTCGTTGCCATTTGGGGCTGCCAAAATGCAAAAATTGGTTTAAATCCAACAAACGTCCACCCATCCATATAGCCTCCCTTTTTTTTTACCTCCTCCGTTTTGGGGCAGTCAAAGTTCCAGCCGCAGATCTGGTCATTGCCGGTGAACATGTTCATGGACATCATACAGATGGTGAGGGTGACTGTGCCAACGATCACCTCCCAAGGGTGGGAGGCCACCAGGAGGCCATGCATGCGGAACAGACGGGTCAACATGGAGCCGCAGAGCTGCCAGGAAACATAGAAGTGGTGTAGATGTGTAAAATGGTTGTAGTGGCGCCGATGTGCGAGAGTGGTGAATTAGATTAGATTAGATGGATGTACACAGTAACAAGAAAAAGAGGGTAAACTGTGACCTCCAATCAATGATCATCATTAGATTAACAACATTAAACAACCGCCAATATAAAAGAAACATCAATTCTACTTTCAGAAAAGCATTCGTTTAGGTTTTTTCCTTAAAAGGGCATTAAGTCATCTAAGACAGGTAACACAAGTCTTATTCTTACTGCACATCAAAGTCTGAGTTTTAGTATCTATTATCATATAGGCTTAAGGCATTAATCATAACAAAGCACACATTAGTCATTAGGTGTGGCCCACATCGGAAACAATTTGTTTAGCAAATTTTAGTGTCCTGCTTTTTTTAAATAAATATCTGTAATAAATCTCACTGCATGTAAATATAAGACATCATGTGTGAATATATACTCGATTAACTGCTCTGTCTGGTCCCCATTATGTAATACCCTGCCGCTTTGAGCTTAAGATGGGGCATACCAGGGAAGTAGTGGAGGGTTAACCCACTTAACGCCACTTTTTAATTTAATTTAACAAATTTTTAGACTGACATGAATCTGTATGAGGTAAATTTATAGTATGCATCCTAGTAAGTAGCATCAGATTGATGACCTTAGATAGGGTTTTTAAGGGGGGGGGAAAGTGAAGTGAAAATGATTTTTGTTGATATTGGTGGTTGTGGTGATCACCAACTGGGAGGGGGATCACAGTTTACCCATCCTTTATGTATCACACTATACTATACTAATGTGACTTTTACTAAATGTGACTGACAGACCTGGCGGAATCAATCAGACAAAACGCAGTGCACGTCTCAAAATTAAAATCAGGCTGATGAAATAGGAATTACTTACTCAGAGGCAGTCAGAGAAACGGAAGCACCGACCGAGGTGTGAGATAGTCCAGATTCCAGCGTCTCCTCGGTGTCAGTGGAGCCTACCAGCCTGAAGCAGGGCGCGTACCGGTCTGAATGACACAGTAGACTGTTACGAGCCCGGTCAGACTGACAGACTGAAGGTTCTCTGCTGCTGGAGCTGGATGGAACGATGGCACGCTTTTACATCATCCGACACATCAACCAATCATATTGCTCGCCTGCTTCACGAGCGCGATTACCACGCCCCGTTTCCTTGGCTACAGCGGTGATGGGGCGTGGCCAGGATGAGGACGCGTGATCTCACCACTATAGTATAGAGCTCAGATCACTGGTCCTAGTAGGACATAAAAAGTATGGAGGGCAACGTCACAACACATGTATTGGTATTTGAATTTAAATTTACTGAACTATCCAATAATCCAATAAACAGCGAAGAAAGGAAAAAAATATGAAAAAGAAAAAATAATGATTAAAAAAAACCAAATAAATAATATAATAATTCTTTGTTCTGATCTATAGTCATGATTGAGAGTCTACATTTTGCAGTACCTTGGTGGTAGATCAACTAGATTTAAATGTGGATAATGTTTTAAGTAGTTAATTGCTTTTATTGTCATTCTGAAGCAATCACACTGCCTCCACTTCATCACATTAAATCAAACTTTATTTATATAGCACTTTTCGTGCAGGCTCTGTAATACAAAGCTCTTTCCAAATTAAAAGAACATCAGGAATCGGAGATAATAGTGAGGTATAGAAAGACAATAAGACATAAATGAGAAAACAATAAAAAGATAATAATGATAAAAATAAAACAGAAACTAAAAGCACCCTTATGTAAATGCCAGGCTAAAAAAGTATGTTTTACGTCCACAGACTGTGTTGGCTTCAGATCCTCTGGCAGGCTATTGCACACAAGCTGCAGCATTTTGAACTAGCTGCAGCTTTCTTAAAGATTTCACTGCCTTTGTTTTTAAGTAGTTTCTTTGCTCATTTAGTCACTCATACTAAAGAAAAAACAACTAGTCCAACCTAAACTTTTTCTCTCATTGTTTAGACATTTAAACATTGTTTTTTTTCTTGATTTGTGTATGGTATTGCTCCTTTCTAAGAGCCACCCCCAGCTAGGAGATTCTCTATTAAGTCAGATGCATTGGGCTGTGGGTGTCCAATAACATATTTTGCCAGTTTCTTGTGGCGCCCCTGACTGGTGGATAAAGGGGATGCCATCCACATTCATCCCCTTATTATCCCCAGCAGATTTCCTATCATTTATGATTTATAGTACCATGTCTTTATAACAGGTGTCAACATGTCAACAGAAACAAGTTGTTAACTATCAATGATGTATGTGATTTGAATTCAAGGTCACTGTGGCAGTGCCCAGTGAATTTTTTTTCTTTCGCGCCACTTTTTTTGTATGTTACCAAAATTAATAGACGTTTATTAAACACTAGCAAGCGGTCAGATATGGCAGCGCCTGCTGATCCTGACATTGATTCATTTGTGGATGATTCTGAAGAAGAGGGAACAGCTGGAGAGGGCGGCCATGATCAGCTTTATTTGGACAGGTAGTGTATGCTTGCCAATGTCACGTCACTCACTGCCAGCTTACCAACGAGTTTTAAATTGAGATATGACTCTCCTGTGATGAAGCTGACTTACTTTCAGTCCTTGTGCTAGCTAGGTTGCGCTAATCAAGCAAGAAGAAAACGCCAACAGTTAAATACTACTTAACTAAATGGTTAGTCCCTTTTACAGCATCATCAACTGTGAAAAAACATCCAATTAGATGACGTTATAACAAAGCTCAGCAAATTAGCTCAACTAATAGTAAAGTCAGTAAGTAACTTAAGTAAACATTATGTTCACACAACTAAGCAAGGCAACGTTTGGCAAGTTGCTAAAAGTTTGCTAATTTTATAGACTTAGCACGACATTAGTGATTAAATAGGCCCATATCCATACAGTACAGTAATATTAATAAATGTGCTAACTTAGCTGATAGTTAGCTAACCGTTAGCCATCTTAGAAAGGGTTTTACGCTTTTAATGGTCGTTAACTTACACTTTTCATCTTGTTGGAAAATGTTTCTGGTGATTTTTGTCCTTAACCTTTCCCGAAATGGCTTGTTTGCATTCCTCTTTGAAATTCACTGGCAGAACTAGCTACAAACCAATGCAAAGCAAGTGCCAAGTGAGGGAAAATAATCAACATTTTAAAATATTGAGGCATATCTTGGCATAGGAGTGGCTGGTAATATTGCAAGCAATATTCCAGTGGTTTACAGTAGTAACAGCTGTACAGACATTTGTAAAAATGTACCTACTGTCAGTACTAAATGAATAGGAATCATAGATGTAATCATGATATGTTTTATAATTCTTTGTTTTGTAATTATAAGAAAAGGAATTATCCTTTACCCACTGCACTATCTTTGGTACAAACTGATTAGGAAAAAATAGGCTTGGTTTGGTTTTGGCAATGACATACAAAGGTGATTTGGTCTCCTTTTTCTGAATCTGTCATCTAGATTAATGCTTGTCCCCTCCAAGACCTGCAAATGCCATACTGACCCCAGCAAAGATGGTAAAGAATGTTGTTTGGGGATTGTTTGTTTGCCTTCACTAAATGCTAGCACAGTCAAAATCGATGAGGGACCTGCAGCATGGTAGCATAGACCATACAGGTGGGAACTAACGTGGAGTATCCTGTCTGCTTTCCAGTGCGGTCTCCAGTAATAGGTTTTACACCAGAGAAGGTAACTACTCTACAAAGTTTTGGCACAGCTCCTTCTTTTATAATGATGTTATCATGTACTGTGTTAAGCATAAAATACCTATATATATATATATATATATATTTGCCTTCAGATCAGAGACAAACCTGGGATATTATCAAGGTTGGTTATACATAACATAACAAATAGGAATTATGTCATCTTGCAAGTTGCAGACTATACCGAGCAGAATGTACCACTTTTCATTTTATCCTAGACTAACTACACATGGAGCTGACAGTGGTTCCCCACCAGAAGATGATGGTGTGTTCAGTTTTATTTTATTTCATTTTATTTCATTTAATTTAATTTCATGTTACCACTCAGCAGCTTCAGGGGTCAGAGCAAACCTTTTTTAAGTATGTTCTGCCATCTAGTGGTGTAAAAACAGACCTCTTAACTCAAGTGTTTAGTATCAGAGAACAGGACTTCAGTTAATTGAAATATAGTTAATTGGTGGAAGTGTCTCTGGTTTGAATTCAAATCAGTGTTTGCATGTGTTCCTCCTATAAACTCAGGAGGCCCATCTAAGCCTGATGCTGGGAAGGAGAACAGAAGCTGTAGTAGAGTGAAACCAGCTATAGCCCAAGAAGGTGATGACCATTTACAGATGAGTAGCAGCACTGGGCCCAAAAGTCAAAGTCAGCGATTCAAATCCCAAGGACTGCCACCACGCAACGCAGCAGGACTACATCGAAATACCAAGAATTTGAGGAAAAGGAGCATGATTACTGACGCTAGGTTTGGGCTTGTGATTGTTGTTCCACTAACTATGCATGTTGGTTTTTACAGTTGTCAGCTGCTCGCATAATGGCTTAAGACATTGTATGGTATTAGTTCTATGAAAGAATGATAGATTGAAACCCTTTTTAATGTAGAATAGAATACACACAAATTAAACGGCTGGACTAAACCAGGAACAAAATGAACAGGTTTTTTTTTCCATGTTCAGCCTACAATGAAGTGATAACATCCTGCATTGATGTCTCAGTTTTCCAGGTGCATTAGTAAAGGAAGGGCAAGCCAAGGCAGAAGAAGCTGGACCAGCAGTGATACCGAGACAGAGCACTCAGACACAGGACAGTAAGGAAGCCTCTATTACTAACAGAGCAGCTACGCTGAAAGGTAGGAACAACAAAAAAACTGAACTGAGTAACTACAAAGGGCACAGGCTTAAAGGAAACTGTTATATCATCAATTTGTGATGTTCTTTGCAGTGTTGTAATTTACTTTTTTGGTGTACCAGGTGTGCAATGCCACTGACCAGCGCTCTGGGCCAGCACATGTTTTTTTAGTGGCCTGCTTGGCCAGTGATCAAAATATATATTTTGTTTGATGTGACATGATAGGACAGAATGAATATCTTTGCTGTCTTCGTAAACTGTGTGTGTGTGTGAACAGAAACGATGGTAAGCTAGCTAATTTAGGGCTACAAATGGCGTCTTCAGCCTTGTCCGCAAGGTAAACAAAGAGAAAGACGTGGAGGAAGAGGTGAGGGAGAGCGGTAGAGAATATGAAAAGAAGAGGCAGACAAAGTTTCAGCCTCACTGGCCATGGTTAGGGCATGAGTAGAGTTAGTTTACGCTAAGGTGAAGGTTCATTGATAAATTCTATCAAGTCTTACAGTAGGGTCCAAAAGTAAAAAATAATTTAATTAATAATTAAGAATATGTAAGTCCTTTTTCAAAGTTAAAGCACTAGCAGTAGCGAGAGGACCATATTAATTTAGTCAATAACTGGTATTAGGTGATAAGAGACCAAAACAATTCACATTGTGTATTAGGAACTTACATGTGTTAATAATTGAATGAAATATATGGTGTGACAACACTCAATAATAATCATAACAGCAGTGCCATCATTACTCAGTTGTTTTTAACATCTCTGAATTACAATTCACTTAGAATTAGAACACATCAAAATAGGCCAGTAGCTTCCGTGTTCAGGCCAGCTACTTTGAAAAACATCACTGACCATCTAAGTCCAGCTAACCAAATTAGGTTTAGGATAGAATTAGGTTAGGAATAAGTGTGACTCAATGAAATCAGCATAGAATAAAGCCTTCCTCGAAACTTGTGCAGGTTTCTAAAGCTAAAGATTGAGACTCATACCATTCACTCACACAAAACATGCTTTGTCAACATTTTTACTTCCAAGGCCTTATGGAAAATGCCAAGTAAACATAATTTACATTCTAGCTGCTGAAAGGGCCAGTGCTGTCCTGTGACAGATATTCTATGTTAACATGTAGGACTGACTGGAAAGCACTGGTCTTTATCCTGGTTTTACAAGCACACTTGTAAAACACCAACAGTAAATTGAATGTTACACATTACCCTCAAATCATCAATCTAAACCAAACAATATTAACAGATATTAACATCATATGTAATGTAGCATTAATAATAGTTGTTTAGCTCATTTGTTCATTGTAAAAGCATGCTTGTTTTCTGTACATCTGTGGTAGGAAAGATTGGCAAACAAGCAAGACCTATGCAGGTACATTAGGGGAAATGGCTGGAAGGTTTCCACATGCATGAATGGGACAATTATGTCAGCAAGTGGCAACCTGAGTAATGTTAACATACACTCACTGTGTTGGAAACAGCCAGCCGACCCGATGTTGCGAACATCTTTTCCTACGTGGCAAGTAAAAAAAGTATTTACGTTCAGTTCATTTCTATTTTTAGAGATGTTTGATTGACGAGTGATCTCTTGGAAGTGCAGTACAAAAACACCACAGCATGGATGTCGCCAAAGTAACAAAAAACAAGGATTGAGGATTTCCACTTCAATATAAATACGGAAAATACGTTTTTTTATGTCTGACTCTGCAGAGTCCATGAGCAACCACAATCAGACCAAAAGACTGCAGCTCAGAGCTCATAGACGAATGAATGAAAGTTCCCCACATTCTGATTTCAACACTACTGATTTCTACACATCCTCTGTGCAGGCTGTGCCCTTTGACCTTATTTTATGATGCCTCTGTAGATTTTCCATCGTAGTAGAACATCAACTTGCTGAACTTCTACCAAACATGTAGAAATGTGTCAAAATATTAAGTTAGTTATTCATAACTGTAAGAAGACAAAAAGCAACCAAAAGCTTTTAAACAATACATACAGTGCATTCAGACCCCTTCACTTTTTTCACATTTTATGTTGCAGCCTTTATGCTAAAATCGTTTAAATTCATTTTTTCCCTCATCAATCTACACTGACAAAGCGAAAATAGAATTTTAGAAATTTATTAAAAAGGAAAAACTGAAATATCACATTGACATACGTATTCAGACCCTTGACTCAGTACTGAGTTGAAGCACCTTTGGCAGCGATTACAGCCTCGAGTCTTCTTGGGTATGACGCAACAATCTTTGCACACCTGGATTTAGGGATTTTCTGTCAGTCTTCTCTGCAGATCCTTTCAAGCTCTGTCAGATTGGATGAGGACCGTCGGTGGACAGCCATTTTCAGGTCTCTCCAGAGATGTTCAATTGGGTTCAAGTCAGGACTCTGGCTGGGCCACTCAAGGACATTCACAGAGTTGTCCCTAAGCCACTCCTGCAATGTCTTGGCTGTGTGCTTAGGGTCATTGTCCTGTTGGAAGGTGAACCTTCGGCCCAGTCTGAGGTCCTGAGTGCTCTGGACCAGGTTTTCATTAATGATATCTCTGTACTTTGCTCCGTTCAACTTTCCTTCAACCCTGACCAGTCCCCCAGTCCCTGCTGCTGAAAAACACCCTCACAGCATGATGCTGCCACCACCATGCTTCACCGTTGGGATGGTATTGGGCAAGTGATGAGCGGTGCCTGGTTTCCTCCAGACATGACGCTTAGAATTGAGGCCAAACAGTTCAATCTTGGTTTCATCAGACCAGAGAATCTTG
>OOFE01027534.1:0-17850 GCA_900323365.1 Monocentris japonica | reverse complement strand
AAAAAAAAAAAAAATATATATATAAAATAAAAAGAATCACACCATCAAAACTTGTGTCATACAACAGAACAGTCCCTCCAGAGGGACTGTTGTGTTTTCATACCCAACACCCATGTCTCTTTATTGAGTACATGACATTGTGATAAATAGCTGCCATGTGAAAAATGTGCCACAGAAAAACAAATGAATAACTGTGCTACCAGCTTCCCTCACCAATAGTGGCTTGGAATTTAAAAATCAACTGACTCACGGCATGTATTGCATTTGAAATGCACTGTGGCTGCATGGTTCATAAGGACTGTGAATAAGAAGAAGGGAAAGAGACCCACCTGTGCATTGGGGCAGAGAAGCTCCTGGTCAGTGATGGCCGTGGGACATACCTGCGGCTCTAAGACCAGCTGTTGGAGCTCTGTGTACATGGCCCTGTGGAGTGCCTCGCAGTCGTTATGGAGACGAGCCACCATGTAGTCCTGCTGCCGGTGTGCCCCGGCCAGCGCATCACGGGACACCTGGAAGTTACCCACTAGGTCAAGGGCAGCCTGGTCCAATGCCTCATAGGTCCGGAAAGGCTCTGCTCTACCGTGGTCTGAACCAGCCTCTAGGATCTGGAGAAGTCTGAAGAAAGGGTTTTGTTCCAAAGTGAGACCATATGAAAAACCTGACACAGTGTTACATAATAATTGTTAATAGAAAGTTAAAAATGTAACACTTTTACAGGCTGGATCTTCCATGTTTTAGAGATATTCAACTTCAGGTAAAGATCATGCTTCAGTTGGTGATATGACTTGATATTATGAAGCATAAGATTCAACAATAACTGTTTGGACTCCCAAATATTGCATTTATTACACGATCTTGACTAGAAGTTGACTAGACATGTGCTTACAAAATGATTTCCTGACATGAAAGGAAAAACTCATTTGAGCAAAACATTGAATTCATTAGCCATGTTAAGACCTTATTAAGAGCACTTTTGAGGATGAAATCATCTACACTTTTGAACTATTAAGCGATGAATTTCAAGTAACATTTTTTAAATGGAACGCATTAGCCCCCTACCTGCTGAAGGCTGCGTCCTTGCAGCTGATGATGGGACTGGGCCGGGGGTTGATTGCCAGGTCAGGCTGGGCCAGGGCCTCAACCCTGAGCGATGCCTCCTCACTTCCCTCCACCAGCCTGCGGCTCACCTCTCCCAGCTGCTTCAGCACCATCTTCCACTTATTCAGCTCCAGCTCCAGGGCCAGGAGGAGCAGGTCAAAGGATGCCTTCTGATGGAGCAGGTAGTCACGCACCTGGTAGGAAAGATTTATATTTTAGCCCTTTTAGTCGTTGCTCTCATCCACAGTGACTTACAATGACCGGGCTGGTGGGGGTTCTGTATCTTGCTAAAGGACACTTTTGACAGTACACATGGCTGTAGATGGACACACATTTTGGGGATCAAACCCCTGACCTTTCAGTTACCCATCTGACTCAAACAATTAGACCAACATACTGCCAGGATGAATGGATGGTCAGGGAGGTTGTAAATGGGGACTGATGAAAAGACGTGGAAAGCAAAAGGACAAAAATGACCAGATAAGAAAGCCTGTTATACTTTGTGAGTAACTGGCACATACCAGCTTGCATAAAGAGTACCAAGACAAAAACGTTGTATAATAAAAATGGTTGAAATATGCACTGCAGGAGGGACTGACTGTCCAGTCCAACATTAACTACACTTGATAGCAACAATAATGGTGGGCAGCAGGTAATAGGCAAACCACTCTTCAACCAGAGGACCTGGGTTAAAGCCCCCATGTCGGCAAGCATCCGCCCTGCTGAAGTGTCCTCAAGCAACACACTGAATCCTTACCAGCTCCAGGAGTACTGTTCTGTAGCTGGCCCTGCAGTCTGACCTGCTTGTGAGAGGGGCTTAGCACAAAGAGGTTCCCTACAGGGTTCACTTAACTGTTGCACTATATATTTATAACAGAAAAGACCTCATGGTGAGATGGTAATGTTGCCAACTAACCTGGTCCTGTCTGGATGTGTAGTAGTCTTGCCTGGCCAGCTGCAGAGCCAAGTCTCCCCTCACCACAGGCACATTGAGCAACCTGGCTGCTTCCCTGAGGGCATCAGGTACTGGTCCGTGGAGCAGAGCCTCACATTCAGCCTGTACTGCCTGCAGCTCCCTCTTGGACATTGCCTCACGCACTTGGAGAGAGGAGGAGGAAATAGTCTGGTACAGTGGAGAAGAAAGAAGAACCAAAATTGGTATGAGTTGTGAATTTTAGTAAATTTAAAAAAGTAAATGTTTGCACAAAGTAAGTAGACTGTAGTAGGATATTCTTATTGAAATATCGTGGTAGTGTTGTACCTGTGCTGCTATATTATAGTTCTACATTGGTATAGTATTAATTGGTGAAGCAATAATGCACACAGTGTAGTAGTTATAGATTTACTTCCCAATTAAATCCTATTTCATCCTATTCCACATCATAGCTGTGTGCTTTACCTTGGCAAGAGAGCACTTCTCAGAGAGCCAGTCCAGTCCAGCCTTGATGCTCTTCTCCTCCGCCATGGCCGTCAGCAGCTGGTGCTGGGACACAATATGGGCCCACTGCAGCCTAGCCATCTCTGTCCTCCTCTGCTCCACCACCCGCTGCTCTCCTTTTTTCACTTCTTCCTCACTCCCAACTTCACATGAGCTGAGGTCCAGGAGCTGGAAGCGTTCGGAGCAGGAGGTCTCAACAATGTCGGAGATGCCCTGAAAGAAATGCTTCTGGGTGAAGGCAGCCAGTGTTTTGGTGTTGAGCTCCTCCTGGTGCAAGTAGGGCTCCAGGGACAGCTGGGAGAGGACGACAGCTGAGCTTTTGGACCCAGAGGGATTTGATGGGGCCAAAGCTTCTTCCTTTCCCCATTCCCTCAGCTTGGCTTCTGGTTGAACTGGGAGGTATGCAGCCAGCTTGCTCACCTCATCACTTAGGTTTTGTAATAAAGCGTTGGTGTCAGCATTCTCAGCCCCAATACCAGCATTGGCCTCCTTCAGCTTAGAAGCAGCGCTCTCCAGTTCTGTGACGAGTCGCAAATCAACATCGCCGCGGGTGGTGGCCACAACCTGCAGCTTGTTGTAGCGCTGTTGCTTCAGCTCCTTCTCCTTACGCAGTGCCCGCAACTCTGCCTCCAAGTCCTCTATGGCCAAATCCTCCTCTGCTGCAAGCAAGGCAGAGGAGGAAGAGGAAGGCCCTAAGATGTTTCCACTGTTCCCATCTGAAGGTCCAATGGTTTTGAGGACCTCGCTCAAGGCTGGTTCATCCAGAATTGACTTGCCAGACTTCTGTAGCTCCCGAAAGGCATGCGCCTCCTCCACGGTGAGAACATTGCTCCGGTTCAGGGTGCGGCAGACAAAGCGCAAGAAGTGAAGGTTCTCCGGGGCGCAGTCGAACAGCCAGTCAAACTCTGAGGCCTTCAGTGATGATGCACCAGGGTAACCTAGGCGACCAAGTGCCTCCACAAACTGACCACCGTCTAACATGGTGGTTCAGCACCCTGTGCCACCCTTGTTACTGTGCCAGGCTGTCACACAGCAGTACAGTGGTGATTATGGAAGATTAGGCGGAGAGCAATACACACAGAGGGTGAGAGCAAACACAGAAAAGCATAACTATGACATCTTAAAACAAAACAGAGTAATATTACAATACTTAAGAATCCTCAAAACAAGTACGAGGCTGAAGTTGGCTTTGGATTCGCAGCTTCGGCTCCAGCAGTTAAGGGGAAAGTTAAGGGAAATTTAACTTACATTGCTGAGCGACGATCCTTCGTTTTTTGAACCTCTTACTATTGTGAAAGCGTGTTAGACATTTTAGGTAAAGCCTCAACGCTGTCTGAAATCCACTTTCAAATTTGAGAAACCTTTATTCTATTTGTGAAAATGCAATAAGGGGAGATTTCACTGTTTTTTTCACATCTCACATCTCCCCTTTTCCCCCCTTAACTGCCGAATCCGAAGCTGCGAATCTAAAGCAAACTTCAGCCTCGTAAAACAAGTCTAGTTGGAGTCTCCGGAAAAAGATTTCCATTCAGGAAAACAAATCAGGGTTTGGCAGATGCAATTCTATCTTTCTCAGGAAGTTCACGCTAACCAGTTATTTTTACAAGGCCATAAGCCAGGGGTATATGAATTAGTGACTCTTATCAACAAGTGAAGCTCTGAGCTGTGGAATACGTTATATGGACTTCAGTACCGGGTCTTGTTAGCATGCAAGCTAACGCAAAGCCTCAGTGAGGACAGCTAAAAGTAGCTATGAAGGTACCTAGAAAATGCATCTAGCCAGCTAACTACCATAATATCTGATAGTTGTGTCGGAAGTTTCGGCTTATCGTGCTGTTATCTTACCAACGCAATGTGAAAAGGTCAGTCCAGTTACTTGAAATTTTCTCGGGAATTCTTTCTTGTTAGCGTCCTAGCTAAGTGCGCGCGTCAATTTCCAAATAAAGGCACGTCGTCACGCATGAAAACGTTACATCTGGCGTGATACGTCAGAGGCTTTCTCAGCCAATCGCATTTAGCGGCCGAACCTCCTTTCCCTCCTCTCCTCCCACACTTTTCACGGATCCCAGACAAAGTTCATCATTTCTTTATGGAAAACAGGACCTGGTAAGTCCACTGGATAGCGTGGAAGCGTGGAAGCGTGGGGTGTACGTGGGACAGTATGTTAACTTTAGCTAGATATCGGCTATCTTAGGAGAAGGTTTAAATTACAGCAGGCTGTCCAAAACGAGTTTATTCGCGGGTGGGGGTTTCCTGTCAGGAGGGTTCAGTAGTTGAGCCAAATAGTCGAATATAACATGATGCTCGCTTGTAATTTGCGTGACAATAACCAAATGTTCTCCTTTTCACATTTGCATGCTTTCATATTGCTGTTCAAGAGGAGATAAAGACATATTTATTCACCATTCTCTTCTTTAAACCGGTACGTACTTCTTTAAAACGGTACATCTTGCATTGTGCAGAAACAAAGTATTGCAAACCTGTAAAATATCAACTGAATGGCAACTATTGTTCGACTTGTTTCTTCCTCATTCTTATATACGTGTGTATCTTTTGTGTATGTGTTTATGTGTATAGGTTTGTTTGAGTAATGCTAATATTCCCCATGTATCTTTGTATTGCATTCCAGATTTTGAGTCACTGTAACAAAGCCAAGTCTGTTTTTATACTTAACAATGTTATAGCTACTGAAGAAACAGCTAGTACACTACACTACCCGGCAATGAGTGTACCAGTATGAAGAAAACCTTACCATTTGCCATTTCACAGCGTGTGTAACTATGTCTTGTGCTACTTTGAAAGAGCACCACTGTAGAAACCTTATCAAGTGGGCACCTCCTATTACAGTTGTTTCATAGATAGTTCTGTTCAAGTTTTGTTTTTTCAAGGCATAAATATCCTTTTTAAACCTGACTGGAGTGGATTTAATCAGTGAAGTGAGTAGGAGATAATAGTTTTCATCTGCATTTACCTGAGGGAAATAGTAGGTTTGTCTAATTTTGTACAGTCTGTGTATATGCTTAATACTGCTGCTCTAACCGTTTCTCACAGCTGTCCAAAACAAAGAACCATGGTCCAAGCTAAGACGTGGATCCTGACCAAGCACTTTGATGGCTTTCCTAAGGAGAGTGACTTTGAGCTCAGGCTGGAGCAGCTTTCTGAGCCAAAAGATGGGGGTAAAAATGCTGTCTGTTTACCTGCTTGACTGAGGTTTAATAGACTGTATAGGTTACAGAGCAGACACTTATAGTGAGTCTGCATACACTTGCCATACGTAGGAGGGATACTTCTGTCTGGTTTAAGTGTAAAGTCTGTTGTTTTGCCCTAATGTATCTTTTTGTTTCAGAGGTGCTTCTGGAAGCTCTGTTTCTCAGTGTGGACCCATACATGAGGTGGGTGGAGAGTATGTTAAAACCTATTTCCATCCTCCTACCAGAACTGAAAAACATTCATAATTGTTAAAACAAAGCTTAACATTACAAAGTCACGTGTTAAGCCAAAACATTTTTATTAAATGTAATGTCAGTTGATTTGGTTTTCTGGCCATTCCATTTCTCCTTAGGCCATTCAGTAGGGTTCGCATGAAGGAGGGGGATCTGATGATCGGAACTCAAGTGGCCAAGTAAGGAACACACACACACACACACACGGCTTTCATCTATCATGCTATAACATGCATGCCTGGCATTTACTGAAACACAACAGGCCCTGCGCCTGCTATTAATTACTGAGACCTTTGATCCTTAATGACTCATACTGAATGTGGACAGTTGCAATGTTCTTGGCTGGGTGTTCTGCGCTCAGACACAAGTGTTTCAATCTGTTTGAATGGGAAGACTTTTGTTGATAAACATGTGCAGAACAAATTACTCAATGACTAAACTTTCCCAAGGACCTCAAAAACCGTTCCATTGCAAAGTCACATCTTTCATGTGTTTTCTATACATGGTAATGGACAATGTGCATAAAGCTTATTTACCGCCTGGTTTGACATCCCAAAGTCCTTCAGGACTTACCACAACACATTCACAATGCATCAAGTTAAGGAGCATCATAACATCTGGTTCTGGGGTGGCTTGGTTATGGACATTAGAGACAGTAGCAAACTAGTTAGCTGATCCTGAAACATTGAACTTTGGCACCATTTTTTTGTTTGACCTGTTTTCATCGTATGTTGTTTTCCACAGGGTGATTCAAAGTAACAACCCAGCATTTCCTGTGGGCAGCCATGTGGTTGGGCGGTGTGGCTGGAGAACCCACACAGTCTGTGATGGGACAGGCCTGACGCCCATCATGCCTGACTGGCCTCAAGACGTCTCCATGTCCCTGGCCCTGGGCACCATCGGCATGCCAGGGTAAGATAGACCACAGTGGCGTTGCCCATAAAGGCAGTGGTAGCCTTGTTAGAGAAGCAGACTTGCGACTGGTCACCGGTTCAAATCACCGACTGGGAACACGTTAGGAAAGTGAATGAAAAACGCTGCTCCTTCTTGCAACAGTTACTGCCATGGTGCCCTTGAGCAAGGCAACCCAGTGACACTGCTCAGCAGCCAACAGGAGTAGACTGGTAGAACTGGGCCGCTCTCACATGTGTGCTTAAGGAGTGCTCAGTCAACCTTCCCTGGATAAATGTTCAAAAGAATACCATAGCTGCTAATCTAAAACAGATTTGCTATTCTCCCGGTAATGTTTAAGGTTAGGAAAGGGACCGGGAAAACTGATTTCTTATCAGTGGTCAAGGGCCACGTAACATTGGATAGTTTAAGACCTCAAACAGGGAGTAGGTAAGAGGGTCATGAGTATTCCTGAGTTTCAAGTCACAATGAAATAAAGTCACACCTAATTCTCTCAATAAATGCCCAAAAAATTACTAAACTCTTATTTTTTGTATTTTCTATCAAAATTACGTTTACTATTTTTAGTGGTTACATCATGGTGTGACATGGCATTGCTACATGGTACAGTGTATTTTTGGGTGTCGATGGAATTGATTCATTCTAAAGGGTCTGGAATTTGTGGCAGCTCAAGATGATTTGCAAAGCATTTTTCACTTTTGGACTCTATTGAACAGTCCCTCCCCGCATTATGACCCACCCCAACATCCAGTTTCAAATGAAAATACATTGAATTACAGAAGCAAGGCAACACTGGCGTTTCCTCAGGACTTAAAAAGGAACTCCTGAAGATCTGGGGCACCTGTAGCTGAGTTATAAACGTGTATATGGGCTGAGGTCAATGGTTTAAGTGGTGAATTAGTCAGAATCACTTTGTTGAAGAAAAACGTCAAACATATCTCTGTTAGATTGCTTGTTTGTTTTTTATCTTACCTTTTTCCAAAGACCCTAGCCTGGCAGAAAACAGCTGTTTTATCCTCTTTTGACAAAATAAACAGCTGGAGCTCCAGATAACAAACACCCTTGTGCTTTTCATCTCTCGGAGGTTGGATATACAAAGACAGAATTGGCTAGCATATTTCGTTTTAAACTAAAATGCATTTACCAGAGCACTCTTTCTCTCCCTCGCTCTCCAGACTGACAGCTCTGTACGGTATAGAGGAGGTCTTGGGGCTCCAGGCAGGGGAAACCCTTCTGGTGAACGCGGCGGCCGGAGCGGTGGGCTCTGTGGTGGGCCAGATCGCCAAGATCAAGGGTTGCAAGGTGGTGGGTTCGGCAGGGTCCGACGTCAAGGTGGCCTTCCTCAAAGAGCTGGGCTTCGACGAGGCCTTCAACTACAAAACTATCGGTTCATTGGAGGAGGCGCTGAAGAAGGCCTCTCCTGAGGGATACGACTGCTACTTTGAGAACGTAAGCAAGGGCGGCAGTGTGGCCCAGCGGTTAGAGTGGCTGTCCCATATAGTCATATTGTCCTTGAGGAAGACACTTAACCTGCTATAAGTGTTGGGTAAATGCCTAAAATGTATTTCTCCCTGGCATTTCAGTGGCCAGCGGTCATCATTCTATTGATTGGTATGTATGTATTGGAAGCCTCGAGACGAATAACCTCTACTGTCTTGAACTATAAACGTACACATCTCTCCAACTGAGATATGTAAGTGTCACTCACCTGAAAATTCAAAACAGACCTGGCAGCTCGGTTGGCGGCTCGGTTGGCAGCGTTGTCCTGGGTTTGGGTCCGGCCTGGGGTCTTACATGTCATCCCACTGTCTATCAGGCTTTCCTGGCTCTCTCTGCTGTATCTAGCAAATAACATCAAAAAAATACCAAAAAGATCTTTTAAAAAAAACAGACTTATATGGATCTTTATCTTAAGGCTTTGTTATTGAGAATTGTGACTTTATTAAGCTCTTATTTTCTTATGTTCTTCTTAACTTTTTGTCAGGGTTTTGTTTCTCCTTGCCGTTCTCTCTTGGTCTTTCCAGGGTCACAAGAATATTGACACGACACCATGGCTTTGCACTCCTAACTATTGGTTGCTTGTAATGTTGGTGACCAAGGAATCTTATTCTAACAGTGTCAGCTAAATGCCTAAAACTTAAAAATGTTAAAAGACTTCAAAGTTGCTGGTATTTTTTGACTGATGTAAATGACACTTGTTTCTTGATGATAGGTGGGAGGTCATTTTTCAAGTGTTGCCTTGCCACAGATGAAGGACTTTGGAAGAATAGCTGTGTGTGGATGTATTTCTTTGTACAATGACACCACACCACAGACAGGTGTGCATTTTCCTATATTTGACTTTTTATATGCTTTATTTTACCTGTGAGAATGAAAGTAGTGAAATGCAGGTGTCATGTAAACGGGTAATTTCACCACTGTTTGTTAATTTTGTCTTTTATTGTGACTTGACATATTCAGAGACCATCATTACGTCACCGAGGCGATGGCGCCCTCTAGTGGCCGTCTTCAATAATTTCAACATATCACGCTACTATTCACTAGAGGGCGCCATTGTCCAGTATTGCGAGAGTGGATGCCCTTATCTGTTATAGTAGAATGTTGTTAATAAAATTTACAGAGCCTGTTATTTTGACAGAATGAATTACCATCATATATATATTTTTTTTTACACCAATCATTCTATCACTCTTTCCCAACCTGTTGGTCTCCCTCAGGCCCGTACCCCCACCTGACTATGATCTTCAAGCAGCTGAAGATGGAGGGCTTCATGCAGAGCAGGTGGGAGCATAAACACCCTGAATCCCTCAAGAGGCTGATGGCATGGATGAAAGAGGTCAGTCGCAGAAAATACTATTTGTTATAATGCTGGATCTAATTCTGAATCATGGATTTTTTTGTCCCTCTCAGAGCCCATGTTTTCATTTGAACGCCCCCATTTTTCCACTGTTTAAGAAGTACATTTCAGAGCCACAGAGAGAGGGGCCCCTCAGGCCAGATGTGTCTGTCCACAGTTTTGGGGGGCCTCTACAAGATTTGAGAGTGATATGATAATCTATATCTGCCTAATGTGATATTTTGGTTGCATCTGCAGGGCAAACTGCAGTGCCGGGAGCATGTCACGGAAGGCTTTGAAAACATGCCAGCTGCTTTCATGGGGCTGCTGCGGGGAGAGAACCTCGGCAAGGCCGTCGTCAAAGTCTGACACGGGATCAAGAGAAAAGGATTGTTATGAAAAAATGCATAGCAGTACCTGTTCTTTGACTGACACTCATCATTACACACTTTATATATGAAGGACAGAGTCTTAATAATAAATAGCAATAAAGAGCTACGAATAACCTCATATTTTTAGATTGCCAGTGACCCAAACCTGGACCTGTACCTGGATGCCTGTGTATATATCTATTGCATGATACACTATTTCTTTCTTTAACACAGCACCATTATTTGTGTGCACTGTGTCCTTAGATCAAATGGTGACTGAGATCTTTGTACGCCTAATAAACCCTTTTCTGCCTTTTTTGGTAACTTTGTATCATGCCTTTCAAACAAACCTCTACCACTGACTATATGTTGGTATTCTCACCAATCCACTGGACCTAGAAAACCCGTCATTAACAATGTGGATTTCGTATTGTAGTCTTATCAGTGTCTATGCAAGAGATGAATACGGTTTTAATTTCTACACGTCATGCCCTTAAGACC
The DNA here is from genome assembly GCA_900323365.1 of Monocentris japonica. Classification (NCBI taxonomy): domain Eukaryota; kingdom Metazoa; phylum Chordata; class Actinopteri; order Trachichthyiformes; family Monocentridae; genus Monocentris; species Monocentris japonica. The sequence goes on along the minus strand of OOFE01027534.1, from coordinate 7,251 downwards.
TGCAGAAAAGAGAGCCTTTTGAAGATTTGTGCTCCTCTTCATCCCTAGCTGAGGGGACCCAAGATAATAGAGCAGACACTGTTGGCCTCCTACTGCCTATTGGAGCTTTGTGTTTGATCTGGAAAAAGAGTGTATTTTTAGACACTGATTTGAATTTCATAAGGCTGTGGTGATGAGAGCCTCGTTTCCATGGTTAGGAGGGATGCTGCTACTACTGTAGGGGTAATACTGGATAGAATTTGAAGGGGTCAAAAGATTGGATGCCAGTTCAAAGTTATCATATCGCAACCTGAATTCGTTGGACCATATTAAAACATACCTTGTATTTTATTTGAAGCCCAGAAAAGGTGGTTTTCAATTCAAGATTTAAAGATGAAACTATGACAGTGAATGTTTGATGCTGGTTAATGTGCCAGCCAAGATGAACACCCTCTTGTGTTGGCTACAAAAGGTTGGAAATCGATCATGGTACTGCATAGTGCTTGAGAGCAAGGCACGCCCAGTCCCTTACGGTAAACCAAGAATTTGTCAAGTCATAGTGACTTGAATACTGTTGCGCCTCTCTCGCTGCGCTAACTGAGCCCTAATGACTGCAGGGAATTATAAAAGGATAATGTCCTCATAGAACAATAATCAACCACCCAATATGTTTTTGTTTATTCTGTATCTTAATTTTGTACCGGCGAGTTTTCTCTCCCCCTTGCAAATACGACGATTCGTTGTTTCAGCCAACTATTTTGACAGTTAACAAACCAATTTTGATTATTTCTGGCAGGGAGATGGGAGGAAGGGTCAGCGTCATTTCTGAGAAAGCATTTTACCGTAATACATGCAGGCAAAATCTCCGTTTGGCTTCAGCTGGTGTAGGGTAACGGTTAACGGGTCAAGTCATGAATCCCAGTGTCAAGCAACCGATTATAAAAATACAACTTCGGTCACAATTTTCACAATAAAATTCATATTGACGAACATGTATTGCAACGTTTTTTTAGTAATACAAAATGAAAATAAAGACTATATTTATGAAGGAATTTGTGGTAAATTAAAAAAAAGTTTTTTTCAAAAAAACACTTTAATGGTATATATATTCATAGTCAAGAGATCCTGTAACTCCAATGCTTAATCGTCCATTTCATTCGTGACACGTTTATGCTTTTATTTTGAAGGCAAAATGAAGTCATTTGGTGGTTCTGGCTATGTGTGGGTAGCTTTACGTATCTGTTATAAATACCGGAGATCGCGGCGTCAGCCTGCTAAGGAAGGGCAGTCCAACTCAGCTGTGTAGTGTCCATTCGGAGGCCCGATTTTTAATCATCATCATGGTTCGCGAAGTAGAAGATTTGGTAAGTCGTATTTATTGTTTGTGCGAAGCTTTTACTGTTTACTATCGCTAGACAACACTACCAGGCATAGATGAACGTTTTCATATCCGTTGCAGCGGTGCTTTCTACTGACTTAGACAGCTCCGCGCCTACTCAGTGATTCTCGTTCCGCGTAACGTTAGTGGGATAAATTGTGAAGTGATGTTAAGCTAGACTAGTTAACGCAGAATAGATAACGACCCCCCTGTTAATAACCTTATAGTCACACTACTTAGAATTATATCTCCAGACTAAGAGTTCACTTCGCAGGTGTTGCCCGGGCACACGTTGTGTTTAACCGCGGTTACCGCCATCACCACCATGCACGCAACTTGTCTTTCTACCCTGAGGGCCATGCTAGCTAGGGCTGCTCTTGGGACAGGGGAAGCTCTGGTGGCGAAATACGGGGATAACTTACACCAACTTACTATTGATCGAGGCTGCAGTGTTGCTTAATTGCTGCCGTTACATATCCACAAGGCTTGGCGAATAGTTACTAACGTTAACTATAAATATGCCGTTTTCTAGTAGCAGCTATCTAACGTTGTATTACGGGCCACGCAGGCCTACTAGAAAAATGTTTCAGGATGGGGTGATAACCGTAGCCATTCGGTGCTTTACCCCAACTCTAATGTTGACGCTATAATGCGACATAGGCCTAGAGTTAATGGTAAGCTGTTAACGTTACCTGTTCAGAAATCACTGTAAAGTACTATGTCGACTGGCTTGCCTTTATTTAATGGCTAAAGTCTATTATTACTATTATTGTTATTGCTATTATTACATGTTATTCTTCCGCCAAGCGATATAGTTCTTAACGGTTGCTCATTGATATTTGAATTAACTGAATTAGCTGTGCATTCATCGGATATTTTACAACGGCGGAGGTCGTTGGGTTCAATACAGTTCAGCGTGTAATTATGAGTTATATAATGTACTGTCCTTGGTTAATGCCAGTGTGCAATTTATCATATGTATTCCCAATACTGAAGCCTAGTTTAGCAAACAGCAGCTGCACTGAGATCACACTATTTACCAATACATGACTGGTTGTGATTAAAGTGGATAAACTAAGAACTCAACTGGATGATCACCATGAGGCAAATGACCAATACAAAATATTTGTTCAGAATGGTATTAATGTTTCATTTTGTTGAAAACACCAGATTTTGCTGTAATGTTCATCACAGGGTCTCTGCAGATCCTGAAAAAGTCCTAAAAAGTCTTTAATCCTGTCATGAAAACTCAAGGCCTTAAAAGGTCTTAAATATAGTTAAATAAAGCAATTTGAGTCTTTCATTTTCACATTCATTCAGAATGGTCTTATATTTCATTCTACCTGGCAAGGGGAAGTTCTTGAAAAGCTTTAAATTTGACTTGATGATAATACTTGCCATAATGAATGCTTTAAGTTTATACCATTAGGATGTCAGCTTAAGAAATCGAGGTAAACACTATTTCACAAGTATAAAGCTGAGTAAACTGTTAAGGTGGAGTTCCCCTTCCCCACAGCTTAGTCATAACCTAGCTTTCACTGTTATTGTAATGTTTTCATTTTCTGTAGGAGTCCTTCAAGGCCATCCTGAAGGAAGCTGGAGACAAGCTGGTAGTGGTGGACTTCACAGCCACGTGGTGCGGCCCCTGTAAACAGATCGCCCCTCGCTACCGTGTGAGTGGGTGATTATAGAGCTTGAGTTGTTTGGTACCATAGACAAAGGGTTTTCACTGTGGGTTTGATAGTTTTTGATAGTTTTGTTTCAGTTCTAGTTTTAGTATTTTTGGTGGCGCTGGTACTAATGTTAATTGTGTAATACAAACAAGAAATAGATTAAATGTAAAAACATGTTTAAAAGAATCTTTTAGTAGTCAAAATAGCCAAAAATTCTCCACCCAACTTCATTTAGTGTAGTTTTCCAAGTAGACAAGATACAAAGTGTCCAGTTTATGACAATGTTTTGTAACACCTAGGTTTCGTCTTAGTTTTTGTTTAGTTTAGTTCAGTTTAGTTCAGATTTGGTAGGATGAAGCTCTCATGTTGTAGCTTGGGTCTAAAGACTCGGGCTGTTTCAGATCATCTAGAAATGGCGTCTTTTTCCTTTGAGTTCTCTTCACAAAGACTTGCAAATGCATTTTGTGCATACAACAGCTGATACATTTTGCAGGCATACTCTGAGCCTCTTTGAGACAAATTTCTAGTCTCTGTAAGTTGTAAGGCATCCTGCCGTGAGTGATGTGTGTAGCGTTCTAGCTGGAGAGGGGGTCTGAAGCAGCTCTTCAGAGGGAGATGTTGTTTCCCAGGCAACCTTTTGCCAAGCCGGTCCCACCTCAAGTAATAAACACTTAGATCCCTGCTTAACTGGAAAACCCTTGGGAGAATTTGATGGCTGAGACTAACTTCTTGACATTGTCGAACCAGGCATTTGAATTGGTAGTTGTCAGCAATGAGGATGATTTTCTTATGCCTTTTTATACATTTTGAACAGAAACGCATCAGTATTTTAATACTTCCTCACTATCATATTTATGTATTTCTATATATGAGGGTGGTACTACTACGTTAGTGTGACATGGGATCTACGTAGGTCCTTCGCCATTGGTCAGATCACAGATTGATCCATGTATCATCAGTAGCTCTTAGATGCTGACTCTGATCCATTCTTTTGCAGGAAATGTCAGCAAAGCCAGAAAACAAAAATGTGATTTTCCTGAAGGTGGATGTGGATGAAGCCCAGGTAGGTGTTTCTGTGTGTGCCAGGGTTTTCCCCTGGGAATTTTTTTTCTTTCATCCGGGGCTCTAGGAGCCCCCGAGATGGTGTGGGCAAATCGTTCCCCAGCCTTTATGCATAGCTATGTCTGCTGACACAGACCTCTGAAAACAAGGGGGATTGTCCATCACAATGAGCCTCCATCCCAACGCCCACATACAGGGGAACACACTCATACACACTCAGTATTCTCAATACTCAATACATGTAAAGGCCCATCTTCTTTTGTAAATCACATCTTGCTGATATTTCTGCTTTTTACAGCTCGTCTTTATCCTAAATCATCTAAGATGCGCCATTATTTACCCAGCAGTATTTTCGACATATTTTGGTAGCCCATATTGCTCCTTTAGGGTGAAAGCACAATGCAAGCACATGCCGCCAGTACAAATTACTGGGACTGCAAGGACTGTAATTAACACGGGACTCAAGATTTAAAATAACTAGAATCCCAAGAAAAAAAACAACTGGCTACCTGTCCAGTCTCCCAACTGGGAAGTGGTAGGGGAAACTCTGGTGTGTGTGTGTGAGAAGGTGGAGAATAATCATTCCTATCCCCATGATGCACTACATCCTTTACACTATCTAGTTGTAGTGTAACGTCAGCGGCTAGGGTTCTCTATGTTCACAGCATTAATACTCATAGCAATGTGGAGTATTCATGAAATCCAGTTCACCAGGCCATGTGGAATCACGGCTGGCTCATGTGACCACAGCACAGTTTTTTCTCTTTATCCTACTGCTACAATGCATGTTGTTCATTAGTCATGAAGCGAAGCACGGAACAGCATGGATCTGAAATGATTTGTGAGTCTTAAACTTTGGTCGCATGAATGAAAAGAGTTGCTCAACTGCCCGTCGTGACCATGTGAGGTAACCTAGGGGATAAAAACAGTGATGCTCTGTGCTGTGGTACAGTCAGAGTCTGGTGACACAAATAGAAACCAGAACCAAAAATTTAATTAAATTGTTGTGCCTTTGGGACACAAGTCAGGGAGTGAGACACACTGGGGGAAGAGGGAGAGAAGGTCAGCTGTCTATTCATCCAGCAGTCCAAACCCGTTTCCTTTTTACCCCGTCCAGTCAAAACAAGTGTCCTGTCCAAATTTGTTTCCCCTGGTGGTGTGTCTTCATGTCAATTTCAAACCAGCGAACAAAATGTCAATATTCAATGTTTGTGGATTGTTTTCCTATCGCTGGCTTTTCAAATGGTAAAATGACATTTTAAAAGCATGTCACGGGATTACAAAGTATGAAAGTAGCCTGACAAAAGTAACCTACTTGCTTTGTTTCTTATCTTATCTCAAACCATCCAGGCTATAGACCTTTCTAGCATGATTGACACCTTCTGACGTAAGCCTACATATTGCTACAAGGACGTAGCAGACTTGCTGTGCTGCCTGTTTGGCTCATGCACACTGTAATCTATGACCTAGCAAGTTGTCTTGGGCAGTTCTCATCTTCATGTTAATACCTGTTTGTGTTCCTAACCCTTCTTCTGTCTCTGTCCCATGCTCTTTTCAGGATGTGGCGACACACTGCGACATCAAATGCATGCCCACGTTCCACTTCTACAAGAAGGGAGAGTTGGTAAGCATTTCCATGCTATCATAAATATCCACCAAATTCTTTGAGCAATGGTAATTTGAAAACAAACCGAAACACCCCATCCTCACCTTAGGCTGCCATGTCAGTTTATGTTGCCCTCTGTTTTTAACCCAGGGGTCTGTGTTGTGTTTCAGGTGAGTGAGTTCTCTGGTGCCAACTACGACAAGCTGGTAGAGAAAGTAGAAGCTCTGAGGTCATGAAACTAAGCCTTGCCGACCATCCACATGCACCCTGTGTAAACACAAGAACTGCCACTACCCTCCCCGTACACCTGAGGAGACGTTCTATTTTATCTACAGCAAACACCTGGTTTTCTATTCCACAATGGCAGTTTATTCCTCTATCATGTATTGGTTCAATATTCCACTTTATTCAATGTATGTATTGATTCCTGCCTCGCAGCCAAATACACCTGGCTGGGCTTTGATTTAAAATCTGTTCATGACCATTTTAATCCTGTTTTATATCTCAGATAAGTTTGCGCTTGGATTTTTCTCTGTTTTTATTGTTTCTAACTGGGTGGATTTAATAAATGAAGATGAGAAACTGAGACTTGATGCTCTTGCTTTTTATGGGTTAGTTTGGCAGGTTTAGTTTAAGTCTTTTTTTATTGAGGAGTCGGATAAGAAAATAATCAGAATTACAAATTGTCCTCACTTTGGACTTTGGCAGATACAAAACAAGCAGAAATAGAAATGCAGATAAAAATACATATTATATATTGTTGTAATAAAAAAATAAGGCCATGTACACAGTATAACAACACAAAACCAAACAACTCATCCCATACCCCCCCCTCCCCGGGACTTAACATCTTGTTACACTAATGGGGCAACCGGTATCATGCAGCTATTTAGCTTTTGTTTTCAATGTAAAGGAGAAGGGGATGTCATATTTTATTAAATTGCTTCAGTTTGTTTTACAGCGAGAACCGTATTCTCTCCAGATGAGACAGTTTTATGATTTCTTCCAGCCACAGTTTGACCGATGGGACCTCTGTCTTCTTCCAGAACATCAAGTTTCTTTGCTACGAGAAGTAAATAAAATGGCAATTGCCGACTGCATTTATTAAGCAGGGAAAACTCATCAGAAACCCCAAGCACCACCAAGACTGGATCCGGTTCAATTATTGTATGTAGCATATCTGATATGGGGATACATCTGGGAAAGTCTGGTTTTGTTTTGTTTTTGAGTAATGAAGTCTGTGGATGATCTTAAACTGAATAAGGCAGTGTGAGTAATAAGGAGCAGTTTAAATCTGCAGTTAATGTCTTTGAGACGTCAACATGTCCCCATCCTCTGATTTCACCCTGCTAATTGTACGGTCACTTTCCATTTTCCTAAGCTGTCTCAATAATCTGGCCAAATTCAAAATATTTTTGTTGTGTAAAAATGAATGCCCTGGTAATACGACCAGAGAGCATCTGATTGTGTTTGTATCTTAGGGAGAGTATCTTCTTGTGAGTCTTTGAAGATGGGTGTGCAGCATTTTCTTTGTCCAACTGATTAATCTGTTG
>OOFE01027533.1:30583-41561 GCA_900323365.1 Monocentris japonica | reverse complement strand
GGCTACCAGTGGAGAGTTGAAGTGAGAAGAAGGAAAGGAAGACAGAGAGGAGATCTTCCACCTCCTCTGAGAGCATTGTAATGCAGCTGCCTTATGTCTTAATGTTGATCGCACTGACTCTGGTGGGACCTCATTAGCTGGAGGCAGAGAACGCTGTAGAGCCATCTACTGCCTTGCAGGGAAACACAGCAGTTATAGTGTAGTAACATTAGGTTGTGGCAACAACTACAAATGCAAGGTAGCGTCAGCCGGTATTCCTCTCCACCTCTGTTGTCCAGAGAAAGCATTTCCAAACGGACTCTATAATAATAATAATAAAAAATAAAAAAATAATCTATAATAAACATAATTGGTTGGCAAGGTTCATTTTCTGTTCTTAGGATGATGCAGATAATGGACCGTAATGACTCTTGCACCACTGAGCGTCAGCTGTCAAATAAATGAAGCATTGTGTTAGCTCAGACAGGACACCTAGTCATGCACACCATCGTCAGCTGATCCTCAGCTGATCCAATCATGTTCTGACACTTCAACAAGGCGGCACATTTAAGCTGTCAGCACATTCATCCCTGCGGTTCCTACCTGCTGTTGTACCGGTTGTGGTGCTTACTCCCCTCCACCTCCCCACCTCCTCCTTCTTAATCAATATACTTGCGATGGTCTGTTGAATTTAAGTATATTCAGTATCTCATGTTGTGTCTGCTGGGTTGTGTTCTGTATATAGTTACGGGGGTGACTAGCTCCCTAGAGAGCAGAGCCTGTACCACCAACTGTATAACCACGCAATAAATGCTTCTATACTCTTGACGAGAGTGTTTCTGACTGAACTAACACTACCATAATCCTGGATGCGTGCCCTCACACACACCATCCACCATGTCTGATCATCAGCTGATTGCTACTGGAGATTGATGTATCAAAGCCTCTGATTGCTGCACACCTATTTCCTTGACATGTCTGTCACCATTAATCTGACCCCATTTCATGAGAAGTCAAGCCAAAGGGGTGGCTGCCTAGTAAACTGCATGGCCCTCCATCAGCAAATCAATAGCAAGCAGAGAGACCGACTGGTGGGTTGTAGGCCAAATGGAGATGAGTAATATGCTGAAACGCCAGCATGAGGCTATGCACTGAAACGTTATGACTTAATCATTTTATCATCTCACTGGCCAACTGCCACAATCCTCATGCAGAACAAGTCCATAGTGGAGTAGATCTGCAATGAATATGGCTCTGACCTTCACGGCTATTCACAAACACCCATCAAATTATTGTCTTTAGTCTTCATGTTATATAAGGACTATCAGTAAATCATACCACTGCATAAACAAAATGCATTACAATTAAAGTATGCTATATATCCAGTTGTATGTCAGTATGGTCAAAATGTCTTTCTCTCTGTATCTCACCCCTTGCATATTTTTGTTTTCTATCTCTATCCCTCGTCCTCTCTCTCTCTTTGTGTTTTTCCCAAGGGTGTTTGCCCCATTGATTAATGTGTGGGTCTGTCGTTGTGCCTGGGGGTTGCTGCCATACAGAGATAGGCTGAAGGTTGTCTGAGGGTGGCTGTAGGTGCAGAGACCAGCCTAGACCAGACACAGATACAGATTCAGTCATGCATGGCTGCAGCGAATGCTGATAATACCCTAAGCTGCTCACAAGAGACAGAAACGCACATACTGGTGTTTTTGCATGGTCCCCAACCAGGGGCGCCATATAGCGGGGAAAAGTTAGGACGATTCCAAGGGCCTGTGACCGACAGGGGCCCTAAAAAATTATTAGAACATTAGGTATTTTTTTTTAATATTAAATTATTAACCTATCATCATTAATAGAATATTTTATTTACAATGTACTAATAAAACTAATGGTTTCTCTTTCTTTTCTTGTTTTTGGCAAAAAGTAAACATCCAGAGAGCCTCTGCATTGTCCCCCCCCCCCTCTATTTACATGAAATGGTTCGGTCCTGCCCCCAAACCAGGCACAAATGGTACTTCCTAGCAGTGAATTGCAAGTGAGGAGTGCTGATGACTTTATTCTTTTGTTATATCATTCTATTAATTTATTTTAATTGAAGAGGTTAATGTAAATTTAAGTTATTTATTAATGTTAAGAGAATTTTCCATTCAAGAATTTGACCATTAAAATTACATTTAGACTGTAAAAGATGGCCTTTAGCACATTTCTTATAGAGGGTATCAGTCTTGCATCAAATAGTGAATTCCACTGCATGCAGAATGTTGCATGCATGTCTGCACAGTGTTATATTTTCACAGCTCACTGTCAGTAAATACCGTTCAGTAAGTATTGGACTACAAGAGAGTTTCAAGCCTGCAAAGGTAGAGTTATTTAAAGCTTTGAATGGGTCGATTGGGTTCTGGAGGTGTGGTTACAGCAATTCGCAGGGTTGGCGTGGCCTGTGGCCTGTGGTGGTGGGGTGGTGGGCCCAATGTGATATCTTTTCATGGGGCCCAAAATCCCTGGTGGCGCCCCTGTCCCCAACGCACCGTGCCACCCGATTTAGCCTTTATCACAGTGTGATCAAGGTGAGGGTCAAAGACAGAGACATATAAAAAAAAAAATCAACCTTATTGCAAGCGTGCACACACACACAATCACGTTATAGTCCTCTGGTGTCACACGTCTCCTCTGGGTTATGTGAGGTCAGACCTACCTCGTTGTTCTTTGTCTAATGAAGGTTACAGCATTGGACTGGGGTAGGTTGTAGCTTGCTGTGCAGTAAACATTTATTGAGCAGTGCCACACTTCATTTATCTCCCTGCCGGTAACCCGATGCATTTTACAGCACAAGTAAAAATTCAAACTAAGAAACTGACAGTTTGATGGTGTGGTTTATGTGGAAACATGCACGTCTTTGACCTTATATGCGCCCCCTTTTTACAGTTAACCCAAACGACCACACACCCACATACTCAGTTCAGCAATTCAGAATAATAAAACAAAAGGGAGTGAGTTTTATTTCTTTGATATTGAAGTTTCTTTCAGGCTTTCAGTTTCTTTTTTTTTTTTTTTACTAAACTTGATAAATATTTAGATAGACACATTGAATAGGAATGAGCAAAGATGAAAAGAAATCTTAAAGTAAGAACAAAGCAAACATTGCGGGAGAAAGCAACTTTATATAATGAAATTGAAAATGTGCACAGATGACAGAAAGACAAGTCAAGGGAGAAAAGCACAAAGACAGGAATGCCATCATCAGTTCAAACAGTTGCAAAGAAAGATCTGCAGGATTTGTAAAGTTCATCTGTCTCAGGTTGATCCTGAGGATGGAGAAGTTGCCCAAGACCTAGGTGATAGCTGTATTGTATTGTAGTGTATTCCAGCTACAAGTCGTTGTTGTAACATATATGGTATCTGCCTTCCCTGCCAATGCACTTTTACTGCCCTGAGGGAATATGCATTTATGTGGGGATGGAGGCGGCATCCTAAGTATAACTTAAGTGGGTTATAACCCAAAAAAGATTTCACTTACCGTGTATAAAATAGTCATCTCCATTATATTTAAGTATCCAAAACAATATATTGTTTAACGAACAATATCTTTTAATTGATAGCTATAGAGAAAGTTGAAGTTTCATTGTAAATGGCTTTAAGTGTTGAGAATGCCTTATTTATCCCTAATTAAATGTATTGTTAATGCACCACACTTGATTTTTTTATTTCTGGTGACTGGAAAAGGTGTTTTTGGAGGTTGGCTTATCTTATTGATGTCATCAGCACTGTTGGCTTGCTAAAGAGACTAATGAGGAAACTGCCTGCAAAGCTGTCTGACTGCCAGAGATGACACAATGTTCAATAGGGAGTTAACACCTAACGATTGCGTCAATTGAGGGGTGTTTCTGAAAGATGCCGTCAAATAGTGAAAACTAATTCAATTGTAAATTTACTATAGAACCATAAAGGAAGTTAGTTTTGATTTTGCCAGCACTGTTTTCTTTTTGAACCTCGTCATTTGTTCTCATCTTCATGATAAGCTGCAGCATGCTTTTTGGTGGCCATAAGTGTGCTATTATCTTTTCATCTCCTCAAGTGACAACCGCTGCACAGCAGTGAAAGCTTATATGAGACCAATTCTCACTTGAAAAAGATGCAACTTCAGTGGAGAAAATAAATGGAATATGACACTTCTACCGATAGGTGTGACTGCTAGAGGTGGGGAAAAAACACAGTTTCACCCTGAGTTGTGAAAAAATGTGTCTGTAGAAGGATGAGTCACTGCAAAAGGGATAGGAAAAGGATAGAAAAAGAGCAATTAGAGAGTAAGCGATTGTGTGTTTGTCTTGAGGTAACTGTTGATCTAACGCCACAGAGGCTTTTACTCTGGCATTCTTATAATACATGAAACAAACTTGATGATTAATGTTCTGTGTTTGCTTTTATCATTGCATATTAACTCATTCATATTAACTTTGCATCATTTCTATTTATTTGCATCATTTCTATCTCTTTATAAATGGTTTAACTATGTACACTGTCTGTAGATTAACTCTTATGAAGGACCCTCAGGGTCCACAGGGTCTAGGAGATACAGAAGGAAGAAACATCTGGTATTAGGATTGGAAGGGTCGCAGGGCTGTCTGGAGACATCCATGAGTAGGGGTCCCCGAGACATATATGGAGAAGATAGCCAGCCAGGGATGAAATTATGTCTTTGGAATGTATACATTGACCCTATATAAGATGCATGCATTCCTTTGTTAGACACAGACTCATGCTTTGCCTTGTTGGTGATGTTCGTCTCTGTCCATACATGTGTATTAAACTACTTGAACTAAGATCAACTCGGGCCCTGAGTCAATGACGGCATAGCATTGTGAACATGGATTGAGCGGTTTCTCATTCCTTCGTTGTTCATATGTTTTGCTCTTGGATTTCCTCCACGTTTCTCCTTTCTTAATATCCAGGTATTCTGTCTCATCTAAGTGACAACCAAAAAAACAACATTGTAAATATTTGTGAAATTTGTGCAGTTACTTTCCGCTAAGGTTATGTCTTGTAGGAGATGCTGTGCAGAGTTAGTAATTTCTGCCGCTGAATAAAATGGGACCTCAGGGACCACTAGTAATTCATCCCTTATGGAGTTCTGCTCTTCACATATCTCTTTGTTTTATGACAGCAGGACAAAATCCTGTATTTTGAAAGCAATTCCCCACTGCAGGTTTTATACAATGTGATTGGAAATTGCAGTGGCAGACCCAGCTAATAAAAGCGCATGTGTCTGAATCAATTCAAGTAACAGAAGAAAGAACAAAGACAGCGCAAACAACATCTAAGTTTCAGCACTTGAGACGGCAACAAGTTCAGTTTTGTTACTTTTTCTCCTTACAAATTAAATTTTGTGATTTTGTGAACTTTGTGAGTCTCTGCGTGGAAATCAATGAAACATCTCAGCAAGAGGGAGAGGTGTGCAGCAATTAGCCTTGATTCTAAAATACTAGTTCACTTATTCAAGCTGCAACAGTATGCATGCATTATTGAAAGCAATCCTAAATAACAATCTCATACATTCAAATATACCTGTCTCTTCACTCTTAAATAATAGAGGACAACAGGTAACCTTATGCATAAACCATTGAGTTTCATTTGTTAAATAAATATATGATAAATTCATTTCTGTAGCTCAATGGTGCTATTATGAACATAATTACAATTAGGTTGTTGAGTTATATAGATATTGCGAAAATGTCTGTGACATGTAAATATGTTTATCTTTCTGTAATAAAAGAAACAGTGATTAATATATCTTTCAAGCCCCCCTTTGAAGAAAAGCTTTTGCCTAAGGGGAGCCCTATGGAACTTTAGGTTTAACAGCAAGGTTATTGGCTCAAATCCCATACGGCTGTCATGTGAAAAAAAAATTAACTATAGTTTCAGTATTTTTTATTTGAATCACAAGTTTATAATTGTTGCTGTACAATGTGATGAGTGACGTTCATGACTTCAAAAATGCAAAGTTGCTATTTTGTGAAAAGGTTCTTTTTTTGGCAATACAATGCAGAAACATTTGTAATGCATTCATTGTACAGTGTATGTGAATATGGATAATCTTGCATCCATGTGTCAGCAGGAGGGCCAGTGGATTAATGGGGATTCAAACAAGTGACTTGACTTGACCAGTGGATGATCCATTTAATATTTTCTGATGAAACAGCATTATATAAGCTATGGATCTCTACATGTCTGGCAAATGTCAAACCTAAAAGGTAAGGGGGTTCATTTGAAAGCGTATGTGCACATAGTAGATATTAGCCAGATGTTAGTGCGGCATTCTAAACTCACCAACGGCACAATAGACTCTTACAATATACCTCACTCGGGATAAAATGGATTTCATATCACATGGTGAGCAAAACCCATGTGACTGTGTGATGAAGGTTACCTTACAATGTCATTAGACCATATACTGCATTCTCTTTATCATTGTACAACCTAAAGAGCTTATTATGCACCAGGATACTGGTCAATTTGGAGGTTTTATTTTGGGTCAGATGGCAAATGCGAAATGCCTTGTGGATTCCTTCAACTAATGAAGTATAAAGCATAAATCCTAGCCACATGCTCTAGATTGGGGTATTGTAAGAAAGCCTCTGAAAAAGCATTACAATATGATGTTGGATATTCACCCTGGTCTTCTAAATTAAATCCTGTGCCACACTTCAGGGTCAATATTACCATATTGTTGCCTCAAATAATGATGAAAACTGATGCTTGGAATTTGAAACAGCAAAACTAAAATAAAATATGCTTTGACAATGAAAAAGACAACATTTCTTTCTTAATATACACTTCTATTCTGGAAAAAAATGAATAAACTATTTTGTGAAAAGAGCTGCAGGGGAAACTAAAAAACTCAAGTGCAAGTTATTGTTATTTTATTGATATCAATTGCACCAAGGTTAGGTTTTAAAGGTGTCCATGCTTTGGAGTGGAGACAAATAAAATGTTAAATCATGTGTAACACTGTGCTCTGCCTTAACAATAGGGCTTCTGCTCAGCTTGGCTCAGTTTGTCATAACAAACACAAAGTAGTCATAAAATCCAAAGGCTAGTTATACAAGATAGAAACATGACTACCTCTATTGCATAACAATATCAACTGAATGGAATTAGGCAGCTGAGGTATGGATGAGGTATGGTCTGAGCAGTTGGATTCATTCAGGACAAGATGTTACTATCTCTTGTGCCATAAACCAAGGTAAACACTTGTAGAAGCCCAATTCAGATTAAAAAAAAACAACACAAACGAGTGATATAACCACCATAAGATGCAACACCATAGCAGACATCAGGCTACACTGTCATAGATCTTCAGATGGCACCATTCACCAGTTACCTACCCTAGCCAACAGCGGTATGCGGCACATCTTTGGGGTTATCAAGTGGGCACCTTCCTTCACCAATGTTTTATTAAGTTAGGCCCACGACACCTCAAGAAGGCTTCGCCACCTCACAACTCCCTTTTACCCTCGCCATCTAATGCCTGCCATCAACCTAGCATTACCCTAGCCTTGGTTAGCCTTGATCCTAGCCTTGAGCATTAGCATTAGCCTAGCCATACCAGTACAAACCTGTCTATCTGATACAACAACACAACTAGACAACACAGCTAAACAGTGTATGTAAGTGCGAAGGGAGGGGAGGATTCGAACCCTGTTTAGGGTAAGGGGTAGGGGTTGGGGTGGGGTAGCCCCAGTTGGATACGGTCCCGGGCTAGGGAAAGGGGTGGTCGACCCTGGTTCAGGTACAAGGAGTGTGTGCGTATGTGTATGTGCACTCCCCTAGCTAGCAGTACAAACCCCCGTCAATACCACAGTACGACACAGTACTATCCCATAAACACAGCCACACAGTGTTATGTTAATAATTTAAGCATAATCATCCAATTTCACTTCCACAGCAAGTACATAGATGTAGTCAGTCAAGCCAGTCAAGCTTCACAGCGTTGACACCTGGCAAGGTTGTGCCCTGACATAGCTCAATTCTCCACATCAGTCTGAGACTCAAACTGCTGACCCGCCCATTAATAATCATCACCCACTTCAACATACAACACCAGTTTACTCCTTTAAACAAGTCTAACGTGAGAAGACTTTAACGTCAAAGTCTGTGCTGCTAGAGCCATTTATGGTAAAAAAAACAAAAGAACAAAGTGATTTATACACATTTACTCACAGTTATATATTTATTTACTTTATCTGTGTTGGTCTTTAGTTGGTGCTTATGAAAAATTCATCCTCTGTGGCTGTTGCTGGAGGGAGGAAGAGAAGTCAGAGACATCATTTCAGCTTGTGCTGTCTTGCATGTTTTATCCACACGATGTCTTTAATATTTTATTCACTTTCTACAAAAATTGATACATGCTAAAAATGAATTCCTAGATTGGACTATACTTCTGTCCACTATACCTCTATCCACTGCTGCATCGCTGAACTTTTATGGAGGCACTTTTTTGATAAAGTACTTTGTAAACAAAACTTTTTTTTAAAACAATCACTACCAATACAATGGTATGCTTACAACATATACTGCCCATCAAACGTTTTGGGATACTTTGCCTTTAATGCAGTGTTTGATTTTCTCTGTTACTTTTCAATTTTAAAAGCACATATTGAAAATCTTTTGCCCCAATGGTGGTTTAACCACCTGAAAGTGGAGTATATCATTATTCCCAAGGTAGTACTTTTGTAATTTGTCACATATATTTACACGTGTGATATTGTTTATCTCAAAATAAACCTAGTTAGTCTTTAATGTGTTAAGTTATTGCAAACTGACAAAGAAAACATGCTTATTTATTAATTATGTATTATTCATTCATTCATTCAAAAGCTGTATATCCTGTAAAAGTAGCAAAAAATATTTGGTGGCACTTTTGGTGTTACAAGGAATGAAAAGGTTAGATTATGTCTAGTATCTCACAGACCAGGCAAATTGTCCTCACTCATAAGAATTTGATGAGTCTAATGGAAATTGTATGAGAGACAGAAGCCAAATACTTGCCCAAACGTTTTACGGTAGACCCCCTGAAAGATATTTAATCTGTTCCTGTCCCTTTTCTTTTCATCCTCACTTTCTCTCTCCCTGCTCTTGTACCTAGTCGCTTCCCTGCTTTCTGTGATATGCAGAACTATGACAGGTATCAAAGCAGAGTGCCTTGTCTGAACATGAGTATATAGGATTTGTCTCTGATTCAAGTCAATAAGTGGGTCTGTGATTTGCTGATCTGTCACTCTTCTCTGAATCCCGAACATGTCTGGCTTGTACTTTTTCCAGTCACGGTGCGTCTGAAACTCACTAAACGGAGTGAGATATAGAAACCGCGGAGGCCAGGCTAACCTAAATTTCACCAAAAGAGATTGACTTTTACAAGGAGGAAAAAGGGGTGGGGGGGGTCATTTGGCATCTTTAAAAGTGTCAAACCAAGGGGTGACAAGACAAACCTTTAGCTCCAATGCACTATTTGTATCTCAGGTAAAATTGTCAGCCAAATATTTTAGATTTTCTTCTCCCTGTATGATCAAATATCAATTAAGGAGACTGTTACTTCTTCCTCAGCAGTGTTAGCAATCGATTCTCTGCTGCTGCTTTCAGTGTCTTAATTTAATGCTTAAGAACTGTAACCTTTGTATTTTAGATCATTAGCATGATTGTGTCTATTCTACTCTGTCTCACACGCACACACACACATACACACACACACACACACAAGATCCAAGGAAAATGCATCAGTCAAAAAGTTTCAGAAATAAAGCATACAAGGTCATGGTAAACACATAACTTTCCCTCTCATCCTCTATCCTTTCACCACCATTGCCGCCATTATTGTACTCCATGAGGACTTCACACTTGTAATTTACACAAGAAAGAGGTGCATGATCAAAGGAGAGGCAGAGCACAAACAGCTCTAAAATAACCCTGGTTTTCTCACTTGTTTTCTATCTGAAAAGGCACAATCAGCCAGTGAAAAGGTTGTTTTTTTCGGCTGAGATGACATGTCTGACGATGGCATCACACCTTTAAGGTGAGCCTATCAGCTTCTTGGATCAGCCTCCCTAACAGACTGGCTCCCCTGGGGCTCCTGCTCCACAGTTTTAGGGTTGGAGCTGTGAGTCATATTGTCTCTGAGCTATCTCTGGCACAGCATCAACAAGGCTCTGGCTCTGCCAGAATGGGTCCAGGTACACTTTTAGAAAGAAGACAAAAAAAGGAACAGCACATCAACTGGAATAAATCATATAATACAAACAAACATACGTGTCAGAGAGTCAAAATTTAAAAGGGTTCCTGGATGAACCAAGTAGATATAGATGGAAATGAAGCAATCCCTGAGTTGTGGAGATAAAAGCAGGCACTTGTTCCATTTGTGTTCCAGATGTTACCTTAGTAGCATTTGTAGAGGTTTGTTTACTCTAACTGATGATGTTTGTGACCCTTCAATATGGTAAGTACTATAGAAACATTTACCAACTCAAAGGCCTGTGGAAATGTTGTTCTCAGAAAGTCTCAGGATAAAACAGATACAGATCACGTGTGTGTATTTTTTCAGATAGCATTCCATATTTGCAATCGTAATGTCAGTGGAGTTTATTTTAGTGAAATTTAAACAGTTTAGGAGAGTTTAGAAAAGTTGTCCCTCTGTTGGTTTGAGTGTAGATAATGTTCATGTTAAAGTGGTCAGGCCTATTCCAGAGGAACAGCATCATTGTCCAATAGAGAACGGGGAAGAGGAGATGGAATGAGCAGTGCCTGGCACTTGGGCACTCGGACAGATGGCCATGAGGGTCCATATGGGGTGGAGAAAGTATCCAAACGTTCCATTGGCATTGTGTGTGTGTGTGTGTGTGTGTGTGTGTGTGTACGTGCATGATTGAGTGCCATATGTGCACCTATAGATAGATAGATAGATACTTTATTGATCCCCAGGGGGGAAATTCTGTATGTGTATGTGTACAGT